>JACXGM010026009.1:0-15056 GCA_016801145.1 Umbra pygmaea | reverse complement strand
CTGTAGAGCCCCCCTGCCACGCCCGGGTACGGGCTTCAGCCCGGCTCTGATGGCCGCGGGTTCTGACCCGTGTGCAAATTTTCAAGAGTTTTTGAGCATGTTAAGGGCCTCAAAAGTGCCCAAAAGGTAGGAAAAAAAAAATAATAATAATCCTTTGAAAAACAAAAGGGCCTTCGCCGTTGGCTTGGGCCCTAATAATCTTTTGGAAAACAATAGGGCCTTCGCCGTTGGCTTGGGCCCTAATAATCTTTACGAAAACAAAAGGGCCTTCGCCGTTGGCTTGGGCCCTAATAATCTTAACGAAAACAAAAGGGCCTTTGCCGTTGGCTTGGGCCCTAATAATAATAATAATCTTTAGGAAAACAATAGGGCCTTCGCCGTTGGCTTGGGCCCTAATTAATTGTATTTATATAGCACTTTTTCAATGACCCAAAGCACTTTACACAGTAATGGAGGAAAGCCCACCTCATTCACCACTAATGTGTAGCACCCACTTCCAAAAACAGTCACACACCGGGCCTTTCCGAAAGTACTTGCTCCTCCCTCCCCCTTCCTACTTCCACTCTGTGTTCAAGTGGAGTGTCCACCACTTTGAGTGCCATCCCAAAGCAATTAGTGCGGAATGGTAGTGGGTTGCAAAGGGGTGGAAATGTTCCAGTAAATTTTCCGGAAACTTTGCATGGAAAGTTACGCTGGGGAATTTTGGAAACATTCCAATTTGGAAACGTTCATGAGAATTAATGGAAATTATGGGAAATTAGGGGAATTTATGATAACTAACAGGAAATGTTGGGTAATTCATACATACACCATCTTATACAAACACGAATGCAAACATTTTGTTTTGATGTAAGCAGACAGGCATATACAGTGAAATACCAATGTTGAGTTATTCGTCAGTAGAACTTTAATAGATTCTTTCATGGAACAACAATAAGCAGATAGGCATGCAAGTGAATACTTTGAGTTATTCGTCAGAAGTTTGATATTCTTTCAAAAAACCTTAATGTTGAATAAAATAAACATATTCCCTGTGCCCCCCCCCACACACACACACATACACATACACACACACACATAGACACACACACACACACACACACACACACATACACACACACACATGCAGTACTGTCTTCAATCAACTTCAATCAGCTGTAGAATGTTGGGATTCTAGAAATGATCTGTGCAGTGGGTGTGGCCTCAATAGCCCTACCGTAGGCTAAGTAGTAGACCAAGCCATTGACTTTTAGCTAAACATATGAAGGTAGCTAACATTCTGCCTGTGATTTAATATGGTTATATGTGTGCAAAGCTAACCATCAGCGCTGTCTATTGTTTCCAGCCTATTAAGAACAAGTGGTCTATACAATAAACACACACAGGTTAATAGCAATGTGTTATGTATTACCCCCCCCAAAAAAGCAAAAAACTCCTGTATTTTAAAAACTAAATATTGGCAAGTATGCTGATTCCTGCGTGCGTGCATGTCATTGACGAATATAAAGATGACGTTCAACTGAAGTTGAATTAAATCAGATTGTTTTAATCAATATTATGTTTTTTCAACTACATTTAAGTTCCTTGTTATAGACTAACAGTATTATAACAAACAATATTAAACATTTCCGGTTTATTCCTGTTAATTCCCATATATTTCTGTTAAGTACCATGGAAGGATTCCAACTTTGAAAATTCCCGGAATTTTGCAACCCTAAGAAATGCTATTTTCGGACATACAATACGATATAATTGTTGTGACAGCAGTGATAATGCAGCGGTAACGTGCTTATTGAACTTTGCCAATGCAGGTTCGTACGTAGTCTCAATGACCACATTCTGTTTTTTGCAACATCTGGTGGATGATCACAGATGTTGCTGCTCCTGCAAGATGCTGATTTGGGATCATCCTGACCAGATCATATTTCCACTAGGGAGAGGGAAGTTCATCTGAAAGGTGACTGCCGTATTTATACCCTACATGTTGATTAATGCTGGAATCACACCAGGCACGGCAAAAAATCACCATAGAGCACCATCACGCAGACACAGTTGAACACCGCAATAAACATCGTAATCATTCTTCCGCATCTTCAAGATGGTGGACAGCGTTGCCTACAAAATGTCCTCCTCCAGCAAGGCAACTAGCAGGAGCTTTTCCAGTTTAGTATTCATTGACAATACGAAAACTATCTACTGAGCTGTCAAAGCTTTTTTTGCACACCCATAAACATATAGGTGAAAGCGACATATTAGCTCTTCCTCGGTGGTACATCACTTTTCGGTTCTGGTGCCGTACGGCAAAGCACCGCACAAGTAGGATAATTTCAACTCTTGCGACACACTCGCTGCACCGTATCCACATTTTGTCGGATCCTGTAGGTTTGCTGCATTGGTTCGGATTGCTTTCTATTAAAATGAATGGACTTGAATGAAACGAATGCAACCAGTTTGCCGTGCCTGGTGTGATTCCAGCATTAGGGAAGTCGATTTGGCTGTAAAGGTGACTTCGATCAGAGTACACACCGTGTCTGTGTGGGAAGGGGGAGGGACTAGTTTTGGAAAGGCCCACCCACTTCCACACACAGACTGCGGTCCTTTCCGAAATTACTTGCTCCTCCCTCCCCGTACCTACTTCCACTCTGTTTGCGAGTTTATGTGGAGTGTCCACCACATTGAGTTTATGTGGAGTGTCCACCACATTGAGTTTATGTGGAGTGTCCACCACATTGAGTGCCATCCAAAAGTAATTAGCGGAGTGCAAGTGGATTATACAGTGAACCCTCGTTTTTCACGGGGGTTACATTCCAAAAAGAACCCGTGATAGGCGAAATCCGCGAAGTAGTAACCTTTATTTTTTTACAATTATTATACAATGAAATACTCCATAATACATTGAAACCAAAGAACAAAACCTTTTTAAAGGCCCAAGCATTTGTTTAACAAATAAAAGTACTGTATAAACTTTTTTTTTATAAATAACTACTGTACTGTAAAATAATAATTTTAATCATCAATACGAACTGAAGGATTCAGATTGCGGAGATCAGCACAGCCCCACCGCGACCCGAGTCATTGGATTAGAACGGGAGAAAATGAAAAATGATTATGAAAAAAAACGCAGAACGTTTTGTCGACATTATGGGTGTTAGAGAAAGTTGTAATTGCAAGAGAATTTGCAAACTTAAATTTGGCAAGCTGTTTTATGTACGTGTATAAACCGCAACGTTATTGACACACAGGTAGAGAAGAAGGGAGAGACTGTTTAGCCAATCAGAATGCAGAACACAATGCACAAAGCAAATCTGCGAAGCAGCGAGACCGTGAAAGGTGAACCGCGATATAGCGAGGGTTCACTGTAATACCCTCCTATACTGAGTGAACATTGATGCTGGCTTGTCAAAGGTGTGTAACAGCCTTTGCTACAGGTAGAAGGACCCTTCTATCTTTGAGAATGCTCAGCACACATCAGCTATCTTGTGGATGTGATGTAAATCATAGGTATTAATACTGTAATATTATCACTTCTAAAAGTATTTTCACACATCACCAAGAGCATAAGAAGTCTGGAACAGTTGCAAATTTGCCAAGAAAAGGACACGTGCACAGATGATATTAATATTTTATTTCGTTGGTGAGAAGAATTTATCCCCCCTCCCAATTTGTCATGTCCAATTCAAAGAGGCTCAGTGCTATTATCCACTACAGGACATTGTGAGTGTAGTAATAAAACAATAATGATAAAACATATGTTTTTCACACTGCAAAAAATGCCCTTCTTGAAACAAGCTAAATAATCTTAAATCTGGTCAAATTGTCCTGTAACAAGCAAATAAATCTGCCAATCGGGTTAGCATTTTTTCCTTGCCAAGAATTCTTGAAATTAGCAGAAAAGTCTTGACACTGGGAAACATAGATTTATCTTAAAACTAGATAAAAATGCTTAAAACTAAGCAAGTTTAGCTAGTTACAAGCACTTAAATTGTTATTTTAGATACAAATCCTTATAAATATTTTTTCTTTAGTCAATTGATCTTATTTTGAGTGTTTTTAGCTTATAATAAAATTGAAAATTTAGCACAAAAATCTTAGCATGAGATTACATTTCTTGGAAATGAACAAAGCAATATAAATTACTTTGTCTTAAAATAAGCAGCATGAAGCATTCTCACTTTGAGGGTCTTTATTAAACAAAAGCATGATATTATTCCAGAGCATATCAGAAAATACACATCTGATTTCAAAATAAAGGCTGAAACAAGTTTATTTTTCCTCTAAAAAAATGCACACTATTCCTTACTGCCGTTACACCAAAAATGTAGAACAAAAGAAAACATATCCTCTAGTATAATTAGTCTAAGCAGTAACAATACACATATCATCTCTCCATTTCAAATGACATATCAATTTCAGTGATGCTCAGTAATGAAATGTGAGCTACATGTTTCAAAATCATGTGAGATTTACCTACTCGATGAACGCTTGCCATTCAGACATGGCTTTCTTATACGAATGGGTAACATCACGTATCTCCCAGCACCTTGGTTTGCAACAGACAAATGTGTGGCATTAGACTTAGGATACAGTAGGTCAAGTGAATGCCATGAGATAGAGGCCTCTCATACTACAAATCTTTTTCAAATGTTGTCACTGGAGTTGTGCCAACTGCAACCATGCAGTTGTCTTGTCTAACAAGCAAGAATGGACTGGAAAGTGCACATCAGGGGAGGAAGGCATTGGGATCTTCTGAGGGCTAGATAACAAAATAGTAAATGTAGAGATTAAGGAAACAGCTGAAAACGAGTAACATGTTTCATTCAGTATTGTAGTAATGTTTCACATATCACAGTTTGAACCATCATGCCTTTCATACCCATGAGAATCAAGGTTATACAATCATTTTTGGCTTCTTCAAAAAAATATATAATGATTGTCACAAAGAACAAATATTTGCTTGATTATAAATTGCTTTTTTAAGGGTTGAAGTTATTGTTGACCCTTGGTTGTTATGTTTATGAAAGCCATGGTCATTCAAGCACTGTAATAGCGTGGAAAGCGTTTAATGTCACTGTATAAAATACTCACCATAAGAACATGGCCTTGCTGCTCGAGCCCAGCTTCTTTGGTGGTGCAGTGCCGGATGGGATGAGCAATGGCAGTGCTGGGAAAATCACTGGTTTGAAAGAATCCCCCCAAAAAGGTACAACATGTTAAACTCTCTAATGCTGTCTAAAATAATAAAGTTTAGAATTTCTAAATTAAATGTTAGTGTACTTCTGAACTTACCTCTAAAGTTCTTGGAGGTTTCATAGCTTGCTTCATCACACCATAACAATGAACCTTAAGAGTAGAAGGGTGATGGTGCTCTCTGTTTCTAGTCGTTGCCGCTCCCATCCTGGGATGGATCATTTAGAAACTTTTGAAGTGCGGGGCTCATCCTGCATGGCACGGTGACATCTTCCAACTGCTGATGAACCTTGGATTTCAATATTCTCAGTCCCCCCCCGAAATACAGATGTGAACACTTAAGAAAGAGGACACACAAATGGATATCTAATTATCATTAAGTTTCTTCATTTTGAAAAATGTACACTCATTTGGCTAAGACTTTATATTGATTTGCTTGTATTTTGTTTCATTCAGTGTTTATACATTTTTGATTGACCATCAATATCTTCCTTGTGTTATTTTGGTACAGTATGAAATAACTGTGTGCATATTATATTTTTCTGTCTTTTCATTCTGTACCTGTCCAAAACTGTTTTGAACTGGGACGACTGGACATCGTGGATTTAATAAATATTTTTAGTGGTTTCTTAAATTTAGGCTCATTAGTAGCGTTGGGTAAGTTACTTTTTAAAAGTTACTTTTTCAATTGTAAAAGTTATCGGATTACAGTAATCTGATTACTTTTTAAAAGTTATTTTTACATTTGTTAAAAGTATATTACCCAACTCTGCTTGTAGCCAGCTAAAGGTTAAACACTGCTAAATAGCTGTTTGCCCTTGCTAGCAAATGTTTGAGATTGTGTTCATGGAATGCGTTAATGTTCCCTATCTGGCTAGCTAGCTAGGTAAGTTAGCTAACAGCTAAGGTTACAGACAGCTAGCTCAAACCATTGAAAAATTTAATTGAAAAAGCAACATAAATAAAATTATTTATTTACATAATAACACTTTAATATAAAGTGTTACTTACCACAGAAGGTAGAAATTGCAACTTTTCCGAGTCCACATTTACTCTAATGTTAAGTCAGAAAAAAACTGGCATAGCTTCCTCTTCTTTAGTTTTACTGGCAGATCGCAACCGCCTGAAAGGTGCATATACTGCCACCTACTGTACCGGAGTGAGAGGCCGGTCACATAGGTGCACAGAACAAATAAAGGAAATATCTTCTCCACGATGGGTGAAATCTGCTCAAATATGATTTAATCAAGGGAGTAGGCTTTCATCAGGAAGTTGACGCTACAATGGGGCGATTCGGATGCTACCTGGTTATCACCTCACGTTAGCATTCCATTCAGTTTAGGAGTATAGGGGTCATTTTGACAGCGAATGAATTGAAATCGAAAGTGTTTAAAGATTCTATTTGTCCATTGTTTATTTCTAAAGAAACAGGACAATGTATAAAAAGCTGAATTACCTTGTACCTCACGTTATGGCCCTGTATCAGCCATTTTTGTAAAAATATGCTAGGTCCTGTGTCATAACCACGTGACTTCCTGTCGCACAGTAGAGAAATTACCTTATAGTCCAGTAGAAGCTCGCAGACAATCGGTGGGCAACGTTTTTTTGATGACGCAAAGTGGATCTGTCATGAGTTGAATGGCAGTCTCGGCGATGGCGGAGGCCTTGGATAGAGCAAGTTTTGTGAAAGCTCGCAGAAAGCTGGTTGGCAGTGCGTCCTCGTGGGCTGCCAGGGAGTGCGGCGAATGTGAGAGGAGTAATCACAGGTGTTCTGGCGGATCTGTCTATGGAGGAGCTTAAAGAGGTGGTGTCGGGAGGGGTTGTGCTAGAAGCGAGACGGATGGGTAGTAGGGCACTGGGGTTAAAGAAGGTCCCACGGTGCTGTTGGAGTTTGAAGGGCCGTTGCCGACTAGGGTGCACTTAGGGTTTCTTAGCTTTTTTGTGAGTGAATATGTGCAGCCGCCACTGAGGTGTTTTAATTGTCAGCGTATGAAGCATGTGGCGGTTGTGTGCAGAGGGCAGGGTAGGTGTGGGGGTGCGCATGAGTATGGCAAGTGTGGGGTAGGGGACAAGGTGAGGTGTTGTATTTGTGGTGGGGAGCACAGTGCGGCATTTGGAGGGTGTGTGGTTCAGAAGAGGGCGGCAAAGGCACAGCAGGTTAAGGTGGTAGATAACGTTACGTATGCGGAAGCAGTGCGGAGAGTGGGGGGTTTTAGGGTGGGTGTGCAGGTGGTGAAGGAGCATTAATATTTCTTAGGGTGGTGGGTTGAGTTGGGTGGCCTTGAATTGGGTGGGCCGTGACCGGCCTCACACTCCAGTACAATTGGTGGTGGTATATACAAGTCGGTTGCGATCCGCCAATAAACCAAAGAAGAAGTAGAAGAAGAAGAAGACAATCGGTGGGACGTGGAGGCATAAGTATGGAAAGCCATTTTAGTCAATATTAAATAAATAAATATGGCTATGAAATAAGTCCTGAAATAAATAAATGACACAATAAATATATAAATATTTAAAAATAAATATATAAATGCAGTCCAATAAATAAATAATTTGTTATTTATTTCATAATGGTGTTTTTCAATGGAAACCTTTTATTTATTTCAGGGGACTTTTATTTCATAATTCCACATTTATTTAGTTCAAGGCACTCTTATTTCATAATGACACATTTGATAATATCCATTAGTTTTATTCAAATGAATGGGGCGTGGATATATTTATTGTGTCATTTATTTATTTCAGGACTTATTTCATAGCCATATTTATTTATTTAATATTGACAAAAATGGCTTTCCATACATAAGGGGACGTGGAGGCAAACATTTAAGGGAGAAGCCCATCTGAACAAAATATTTCAGCAACATTTTGATTGATTGGAAATACTTCAGTACATTTGGAAGGCATCTACAACATGTCCTAGCCTACATAACCTGATGTGAAATAATGAAAAATGTTCTGTTAAAGTGTTTTTACCATGATTTATTAGCCTAACTTATATTATTTAACACCTACTTAGCTGAGCTCACAACCCAGCTAGCATAAAACTTGCGGGCCAACCGTGCTTACAGCTGACGGTAGGCTAGCTTTTTGCTCATCGTTTAACAGACGGTCCGCCCGAGGTAACGATTAGAATTTAGGTAACAAGGTTATTATCTATCTAATGTTTTAAACTTTGTTTAGCTATAAATGCCATTTTGATGACTGCAATATATTTAGCATCGCTTATTGATATTTGGTCATGGCTAAGGTAGCTTAATATTAAGCAAGCTAACATAAACTAACAAGTTAACGTTAGCTAGCTAGTAGGAAAACTCTGATAATCTGTATAATCCAATTGGGACATGGTAGTGACACTTGCAGATATGGAGTTATATCATCAGTTTTGTTGTTCTAACATTACCGTGGCTAGCTAACTTGATAACATAATTAGCCAATAATAGTTATTAGCAAAACAAACAGGTTTTATAAGCTAGGTAACGTTAGCTAACGTCAGCTAGTTAGCTAATGTTAACGTAATACCTAACCAGTCATCATTATAGCTGGCAACTTGCACAATGTTACGGCTAGCTATTCACCTAACTTTCGGTAAATTCATGTTAGCTAGTTGCAAACATTGTAGCTAAGCATGATTAACTAATTATCCAAACTTTTATACTAAGCCGGTCAGCAATCCATGAAACATGGGAGATTGTTTAGCTAATGTGTAATTTTAACACCATTCTTTTGTCCTCTGTTTTGTTTCACTCAACTGGTGACATCAGTACTGACGAATAGCCTGTGAACTTCAGTCATCAGATATTTAGTTAACATGTATATCTGACCTAAATCATATGCTGTTGCAGTTATGTCTGGCTGAATTTACTGGAACAAACGTAGGCAATTAGGAATATATAAAAAATTCTCCAATCTTTTGAAAAGCCTTCATGTTCAGGTGGAGATCTTAGGGACTTACGTTTTGGAAGAATTTCAACCTGAATATAACTAATAATGATCCTAATCATGAAGAACATAATTATGTTTTTATGGACTCTGTGTTTGTTTGATGACAGCAATCTCTGTGATGATAGTGATAAATTATGATTTGAAAACCACATGACATTCCCAGATAAGGCAGTTACACTACCCACAGATGATCCGTTTACCAGACAGGAAAAAATCACTCTTACCAGGTTGAACAATGTTCAGTTTAGACTATATGCATCTTGTTTCTTGGAGTAACTCGTAAATTAATCTCTTTTTGGAGGAAAGGGGATTTATCTTGTATTCCAGCAAGCCAATCTCAGTCTACCAGCAAACCCCAGTCTTTGAGCTATCTTCCACCTTCGAGCCATCTTCCACCTGTGAGCCACGATCCATCTCCGAGCCATCTTCCACCTGTGAGCCACGATCCATCTCCAAGCCATCTCCCACCTGTGAGCCACAATCCATCTCCGAGCCATTTTCCACCTGTGAGCCACGATCCATCTCCGAGCCATCTCCCACCTGTGAACCACAATCCATCTCCGAGCCATCTTCCACCTGTGAGCCACAATCCATCTCCGAGCCATCTTCCACCTGTGTGCCACGATCCATCTCTGAGTCTTCTTCCTCTTGTGAGCGAGCCTTTTCCTGTGAGCCACTGTGCATCTCTGAGCCATCTGCCACCTGTGAGCCACTCTCACACCTGTGAGCCACAAATCCAATAAAGCAATTTTACCTGCACTACAAACAAACAAATGGTCCTTTAGCGGTTCTTCAGCAGTACTTTGGGGTGGTTAAGGTGCTGTATGGCACCTCTTATGGTTCTCATAGCACTATCTTTAAAGATAGTTGCTATAGAACACTTAAAATGGTTCCCCTATGATTACAACCAATGAACCACTTTTAGTGCTATTTAGCACCATTTGTTCCTAGAGTGTATCCACATACTGAACAATGACAGAGAGATGGGCACGGCAGGATATATCAGTTGTTTCAGCCACCTGAGCATCCTGAATTTATTCTCTGACCTGATCAGAAATAAGGCTGCAAGAGCAGAGATCAAGTCATTTTGAATAGAATGGGACATACCAGTAAACACAGTTGAGGACTCAAGTTGTGTGGACAGGACAGAGTCATATTTAGCTAAAGTTTCTGTAAACTCCCTGTAATTCACCTTGTTGGATGATTCAATACTCTCATCGTGCCCCATAAATGACAGCTCCTGTCAGCCAAACAAGGATGACCTATCATCTTTTTATTGTACAAAATCACTGTCAATCAAAAGAAGACACAGTCTTTCAACAGACACTCCAATCATCGTCCAGGCCAGCCCACTCCTCCATTCACCCCCAGAGACGCTGAGTGTCTGTGGGCGGGACATAATTGCAGCATTTATCCAATGACCATCGAGTTTCGAAGCACTGAAATAAACTGTTCAAAACAGCCCCAACAGACTTCAACAGAAAAATGCACTGTGAGGCTAGAGGAATGTATGAGAAGAAAATCGAGTCAGGTGACTATTTGCAACACATTTTTGATGGTTATGTGAACAAACCAGCAATTTCAAGAATGCTGCATCCCTCTGAAAGACATTTTAATATTTTTGACTTTTCTGTGTCAGTTAAATCTCTTTTTTGCCCCATTTTGCCTGAGGAACAGAAGCTGCCTAATAATTAGCACACCTTAATATAGGGTGTTAATCTCATTAGGCCACACCCTCCCTCGTTAAAGAAATACAAATCACCTGATATGCTTAAATGCAATAACCATTCCAGTTTATATAGCTTGGAGTTGGAACATATGCATAGTTATGGTGACATGGTTAAAATACTGATTTGCCTAATAATTGTGCACACAGTGTTTATCCTACAGGAACAAGTCTGCAGGTTGTCCTGAGAATTTTACAGTGAAAAGAAAAGGAATCCTGCAGATTACCAGAATTACCTGCAGCAACCTGTAACCCTGTGGGATATCCTCTATGGAAAAGTATTGAAGGAAATTTAACAAGAACTTCTAGACCATTTTCCAGTAAAACCTGCTTACTGGTCCCTATGGAAGATTGTAATGTATTACAGTATAATGTACTACATGCTTTCAAAAGAATACACAGAAAGCCAAAAAAGCATGGCAGGTTTTTATTCCCTACAGCATCAATGGATGAATGAATGTTAATTTTAACTCCAGCGCTGAATGAAAGGTGATTCCTGAAGGGACATCGCATGGTTGTACAGTGCTTTATGGGCTATGATTCTGGGGAGAAATGTAGGCATGTGTCTGGAGGCATGAGGGCCCTTGTTGAAGGCCATGTTAAAGAATTTTGGACAAGAATATAATATAGCAGAGAGGAAACCTGGAAAGCATAGTACAGGGGTCTCAACTGGTTCCACATACGGCCTAGTGTAATCACTTTTACCTTGTACCTGACTGATTGATTAGGTCACTAACGGGTTAGGATCTTCCCTCACCTGGCAGTCTAGGTCTTAATTAGGCACTAATTGAAAGGAAAGACCAAAAACCAGCATACACTAGGCCCTCTGTTGAACCGGTTTGAGACCCCTGGCAGTTTACCTAGTAGTTAATTGCAATCACCTGCTTTCCCGGGTATAAACCAGTCCCTTATTAGAAAGAGAAACCAAAAATCTGAAGTGTTTCGGCCCTCCAGGACCGGAGTTGCTGACCCCTGGTATATTAGATGCCTGCCTCTTGCCTGTGTCCTTTTGTTTTTCTTTTGTTTTGTATATGTCTCTGGGTTTTATTTTGCATGGTAGATGTAGACAGATTTTTTGTTTTTGAGGATGTTGGGTATTTGCTGGACTTGCAAAAAACATGCCTTATTAAATGTATTTTTTTTAAATGTCCACCTGTAGCCAAAAAAAACCATGAGCAATCGAGGTAGAGGAAGAGTGACCATGCCCGGAGGAAGCCTTCCATCTGGAGCCAGGCCCAGATGGAGGGCTCGTCAGCGAGTGCCAGGTGGCTGGGTTTGCCACGAAGCCTGGCCGGGCACAGCCGAAAAAGCAATGTGGCATCTCCCTCTCCATCCCATGGGTCCACCACCTGTGGGAGGAACCGCTGGGGTCGGGTGTGCTGCCAAATGCATGGCAGTGAAGGTCACGGGCCTCAATGAACCAGACCTGGGTGGCAGAGGCTGGCTTTGGGGATGTGAATTGTCACCTCTCTGTGGGGGAAGGAGCCGGATCTTGTGAGGGAGGTGGAGCGCTACCAATTAGATCTGGTGGGGCTTACCTCTACGCACAGTCTCAGTTCTGGAACCATTCTCCTGGATAGGGGTTGGACTCTTTTTTTCTCCGGAGTTGCCCAGGGTGTGAGGACACTCACAAGCCCCCGGCTGAGCGCCGCAACATTGGAGTTTACCCCGGTGGACGAGAGGGTTGCCTCCCTGCGCCTGCGGGTTGTGGGGGGAAAAACTCTGACTGTTGTTTGTGTTTATGCACCAAACAGGAGTTTGGAATATTCTGCCTTCTTGGAGTCCTGCATGGGGCTCCCATTGAGAATTCCATAGTTCTGCTGGGGGATGTCAACGCACACATGGGTAATGATGGAGACACGTGGAGAGGCGTGATTGGGAGGAACAGCCTTCCTGATCTAAACCCGAGTGGTTGTTCGTTGTTGTACTTCTGTGCTAGTCATGGATTCCCTATAACAAACACCATGTTCAAACATAGGGATGCTCATAAGTGCACTTGGTTCCAAAGCACTCTAGGCCAAAGGACAATGATCAATTTTATAATACTTTCGTCTGATCTGAGGCCTTATGTTTTGGACACTCGGTTAAAAAGGGGGGCGGAGCTGTCAACCGATCACCATCTGGTGGTGAGTTGGGTCAGTGGGTGGGGGAAGAATCTGGACAGACCTGGTAAACCCAAACGGGTAGTGCGGGTGAATTGGGAACGTCTGGAGGAGGCCCCTGTCTGACAGACTTTCAGATCAAAGCAGAGCTTTTTTTGCATCCCTGTGGAGGCTGGGGGCATTGAACCCGAGTGGACAATGTTCAATGCCCATTGCTGAAGCTGCGGTGGGGAGCTGGAGTCTTAGGGTCTTGGGTGCTTCAAGGAGCGGTAACCCACAAACACTGTGGTGGACACTGGTGGTCAGGGAAGCCTTCCAACTGAAGGAGTCTTTCCGGGATATGTAAGGAGGACCAGAGGGTGTGTGCCAATTACAGGGGTATCACACTTCTCAGCCTCCCTGGTAAAGTCTACTCTAAGGTGCTGGAAAGGAGGATTTGGCCGATATTTGAACCTCAGGTTGAAGAGGAAAATTGCAGATACAAGCCAGGGTACAATCGGCCGAAATTGGTTTCCTCAGGAGGGTGGCTGGCGTCTCCCTTAGAGGGAGCCAGTTGAGGTGGTTTGGGCATTGATGTGGTTTGGGCATCCCTAGGGAGATGTTCCAGGCATGTCCAGCTAGGAGGAGGTCTTAGGGAAGACCCAGGACTAGGTGGCAGGATTATAGTCTGAGCTGGTTAATGTGGTTTAGGAAAAAGAAGTTTGGGGTCCCCTGCTACAGCTGCTTCCCCCACCACCCAACCCCAGATAAGCAGACAAAGATGGATGGATGAACAGACCTGTAGCCAGTCAAAGTTGCCGGGCTACTAAATCGCCTGCCCAAACGCACCTCCCCGACAACCTGGGGCTAAACGATTCAACGCACCCCAGCACCTCTGCACATGTTAATCTCGTCACCACATCACCATCCCTATAAAGCACTGGGGAGCTCACATGTTTTTTTGTGCTGTATTATTTCCATGTTATATGTCTATATTGTATTGTGTTCATGTAGATATTGTTCCTTTATGCCTTATATTATCAGTATCTCTGTAAACTCTGGCTTCTTCCTATGACAACTTTATGGCACATTCAGGTCAGTGTTCTACCATCCCATAGAGGGCAAGGATGGAGTTGAGCAACTTTTGATATATTATGGCAAGGTGACAGACCAGCTGCTGAGTTCGCTCTTACACTCAGAACAATTGCTGCATCGTCTGGATAGAATGTGTGCTTTATGCATGGCTTATTGAAGAGGATTACAAAAGGATGTTCAATTATAGTTAGCCTGTCTTGATGACCATATTGATCTAGAAGCCATCTATCAGGTTGGATGTGCTACTATGTGAACAACATCTACTACTAGCATCCCAGGAACAATGGTGCTCACACTTCCATATCATTACAAGGATGCCCTGATCTGGATACCGTGCCTATGAAAGTGGTAGGAACCCCATAATTTGCAACTGAGTGCAAACCAATCAAGGGCACCCAATCTCGGAAGACAGCTCAGCAACTCAATTACTGTGAGTTGCCACTCACTCCTCAGCTATTGATTATGCCTATTACTGTTGCTGGCTACCTCTCATTTCTTATCTCCACTGCCTTCATAAATTCCAGAGCAGCAGGGAATCTGATAGATCAGAGGTTGGTCTCTGCTATGATCTCTCCACAATGCAGCTGTCCCCTCAACACATGTCACTGCCTTCATCACCATTACCATACCTACTACGCCACCTCACTAGAAAGAACTCATCATTCACATCATCACATTTCCCTGGTTACACCTTCACAACCCTGTCATCTCCTAGAACATTGGTGTGAATTGTTCCCTTCTGCCTTATTATCAGTAAAGATCTATTATTCACCTGCACTTGGCTCCTGTTTTATTTCTCCTCAGCAACACTTGACAATTGGTTTGTCTTTAGATTCTAAGAACATTACCTACTTTATGAATCAATTGTGATGTCTTTAGATTCTAAGAACATTACCTACTTTATGAATCAATTGTGATGTCTTTAGATTCTAAGAACATTACCTACTTTATGAATCAATTGTGATGTCTTTAGATTCTAAGAACATTACCTACTTTATGAATCAATTGTGATGTCTTTAGAT
>JACXGM010026008.1:0-15056 GCA_016801145.1 Umbra pygmaea | reverse complement strand
AAATACGTTTTTTTTCCCATCAAACTATTTTAATAGTTCCTTAAACGCATTATGAAATTTGATTTTATTATAATTCACTAGCTTTAAAATGTATTTACTATCATTATTTCATGCATTGGAATGAGCGCTATTATTTTGAAAAACAAAATCCGCGTTAGTGTCGCTAGCATAATATATTGTCGCTGAAAGAACGGTAATGCAAACGTCACCATCAACAAACACAACTTCCGTGTTTCCGTCGTCATGTCGTCATATCCTGGTAAAATACCGGGAACACGTTCAGCACAACGCTGCGGTTTGTAACATTTCAGAAGTACGAAGAATCATTTATCCTTGAGAATTCGTTGGCTGCTCTATACCACATGAATTTCTTGATCCTCGGGAGTCTTGTTTGTAGGATTTTATAACACTTCTCTTTGCATCTTCAAACTACACAATTTGGCCTATATTAAAATGTATATAGTTTCTGAGAGAGCACATGGAGTAAGTTGTCCAGTTTTCAATGTATTTACGGACCAAATTAAACGCAAAACCTAAAAGTACCACAGTTTTAATTATAAAGACACACGTCTATTGATGATATACCTAGGCTGTGGTTAAAATTATAATTATTTGTAACTTTTGCTGATGTGCTTTACTTCTTGAGTGTCCAACCGTTTTAAAGAAAACATTTGGTTTGAGTAAATATATTTATAATTTATAATACCATTATACCACGTATGAATTTAATAAGTATGATAAAAATCTGTTAAAAAGGCAGAATGATCTACATATAATTAGTCCTTTTAATGCAAAGTCATATGCAGATCAGACAGTTGACAGTGATTTGCAGTCATGTTGACCCATCCTCTGAACCCGGCCTGAAACCCTTTTATAAGACCTCTGGTATATATCCGGAAGGGTGCGTAATTGTGAAGGATATAATAGTAACCAGATTTTTTTTTTGCAACGTTCACCAATGTTTTGAACCTGAACATTTCCCACACCCGGTGATGGAGACGGGGTCCCAGTGTCCCTTGTGGTTAAGAAGGAAGGGCATTGCGGTTGGCACCGCAGTGGTTGTGTGTTTATTGCGCATTTGGAACCATTATGAGAACGTCTGAAAATCTAAACAGTCATTAATGTAATTCGCTCTGGTTGAACGTCTGTGTGATGCGAATGTTCTCTCTCCTATTGACTGCATGGTAAAATAGTGTATTGTATTATGATGCAAACATATCAAGATTAATTCGAAAATTACATGTCGAACGAAAAAATAATAGGCAATGAACGGTTATAATAAAAATGTCATGTTGCAGAAGATGAAACTTCGAAATCTATATTATAGCCTAGGTCAAATATTTTAAGAGATGAATGCACTAAGTGTACATTATAGCCTAAGATGTAGAATGTATTGTTTTATATACAATACTAAATTAAAATTTGAAAAAGTATGAGCGCCAGGTCTTTAGTTGACGGTTGCATAAATGGAGCTGGGTACATTTTAAACTGTTAGTGCTGAATTTTTTAATTAAATACCACAAAAATGTAAACAACACTGACATAATAAGTGTTGGCTACAGGACAAACACAGGCTTCAATCATTTATCAGTTTTGATTTGCTAGAAGAAATTTGATTGGGTATGGCAACCTGTCAATTTAATAAATGTATTGTTAATTGGCTGTTCTTTTGTTTTGTACATAATATGTCTAATATTTTATAAGCACATGCGGGCTGGTCACAAATCGGGTTATGACATTAATCAAGCAATCAATCAATCAAGCAGTCAAATATGAATCAAACGCTGAAATCATATTGTTTTTGTGTGTTCAATAGGCTACTCGATTTAAAACACTTCATTACCGTTTGATTATGTTGTTCAATTCTAATGTGATTATAACTTATTGTCTACTAACAGGTGTAAAACAACCACAAATTGTAAACACAATACTTTCTTTTATCTAATTTAAACTTAGGCTATTTCAAAATAACAAAGATAATTTAGCCAATAAGGCATTTTGTTTCTTGTTTTTTTGTCCTGAAGGAAGTTCTCTCTGGTATCTTGTTACATCGCTATAACAAATGTCTGGTGTAGCATTTAGGCCTGGTGTCAGGGCTGTCCAATGCCAGATCCTTGGTGATATATGAAGAAACTGGTAAGTGAGGCTATAGAGCACTTAGCTTGTATCCTCTCTATCAGCAAGATAAGCCCCGCAAGGACCACCCCACCCCCACCCACCCCCTAACCCTGGCCCTCATATAGCTATTTCTTTTCTGCAGTGGGACATGTGACTCTGCGCCGACCTGACATTGTTTTAGGGCAAGCATATGACCTTGCGCAGAAATTATTTAAAGTGTGGAATTGATCCAATGTGGAATATGCTATTGGCTGAAACAAATTCTAATCCAAGATGTTTTAGTGACATTGCCGCTTATTGTTTGATGTCCAATTATAATATTGCACATTTTTAAATACGTTTGTCACTGCGGATAATAGCACTTTATGCCCGCTGGGTTGAAGTCTTTGACTAAAATAATCCCGTTTCTAAAAATCAATAAGGGTGTAATACAAATACATTAATCGGTAATAACCCATGAGAATAATGTGGAACTGCAGACACAATTGCCAATTCTTGGAAACATAGGTCATTCTTTAATATGATATGAGCTTGACAGGTTTATCCTTATATGATCCTATTTGTGAGTTGCTGGCTGGTTAAATATACCTCCTGTACAACTTTTGCAAGTCCCATAAGCTATAGAGTTCTTAATGTTAAGTTATAGTCTATATTTCACTTTCTACGTATTGTCTGTTTGACTTTTGTCAGCAGCTCACAGTCCAGCCGCGGGCAATGCTGTATCTACATGGAAAAAAGGGTTCAGCAAAGGTCACGTTTATGAACGCCCTTGTCAACGGCAGGAAATTTGACAGCTCTATAGTTGTTCCATGTTTAAGATCCACTTCCTCGAGTTTCACCCGAAATCGTCGAGGTCCCCATGGTGTTTTAGGCTACAGCTTAACCTTGTTGCAAAGGTTAGTTTCCTTTTTCAAATGAGAAATCTTCGGGCGGAGTGGCTAACATTGAGCGCACGCTCTGCACAACGAGATAACAAATCAACCGATTTAAAACACCGTTTAGGAGATTTTCTCGAGTGGTCCTATAACACTTTTTGGCAAATATTGGTTATATTTTAAAGCTATTCAAAATAGCTTTCGGGCATTTTTTTCAAAGCTATTTCCGAAATAATTGTCCCTGCTATTAGGCTTTCATGTTACCGCATGAAAGTCATATTTTGTTAGCTTTTAAAATCAAATTAATTTTTATGTATTCATTATGTTGTTAATATGTTTATTTGCGTAAATTACTTTTCTTAAATCTGATTTCCTTAAATGATTATAATAAATAGCAAAAATAAGCATACACATTTCAAGTGGAAATGACGAAATTTAAGCAAGATAAAAATGTATTCGAAAATGTGGAAATACACCTTCAGAAATAACATGATCTGTCCTTTACAACATTTTCTGACAACTTCCACAAAGATGTTGTCATTTTAAGGTTTCACAAAGGCTTGACGTTACACCATGGAATTCCTTAAAATGTAACCTATTTTTAAAACCTCACATAAAGCTCGTTTTGGAGCATAATTTCTATACATATAAATATATTCAATATATTCAATATAGTACATAGGCCCTATATTATGACTGTCTGTTAAAATTTGCAAAGTAGTTAAAATGGGTCAGTTCCACTTAAAAAATCTTGTCATATTGTAAATATAGTGTTCTTTTTATGACTATTTATAAAGCTCGGGTAATAATTTGTGTTGTTCGTTTTTCGTTTAGAGTCGAATAACTAAGAATGTCCAGTAATAGTTCTTCGTTCTTATTTATATGTTTACGTTTCTTAATCCAAGTGTTGCAGATATGCTCAAAGGATTCTGGAGCCTATCTAATAAAAATAAACGATTCATTGTTTTACATAATACTAATTCATGCTAAAACGAAGATTATTATCGGCATTTCGTATATTACTGAATGGTATAGGCCTACAAATTGTGTCCACATTATGCTTTTACGATAATTATGTGTTGCTTTGATGTTTTCTATGTTATCTTTAAATTAGCCGTAGTACTACTTCTATAAACTAGCTGTTTAATTTAAGAAAAAGGTTGCTCAATTACTGGAATAAATCGAAGAACATTTAACTATAGGCTACCTGATGATAAAACTGCATAAAAAGTAAATTGTAGACAGCAGATTATTTGCCTTTTGATAATATTTGGAGTTTGGAGTTATAGCACCAACCCGTCTAATGTCAGGCAGTAGATTAAATGGTTAATGTTGTTGGAACGTAATAAAAGATACCGATTTATTAAAGAAAGCACTGCAACGTTTAAACAGGTGTATCAACAATCAATGTTACTTTTTTGTATGTCAGTGAGTGTTGCTGAAGATATTTAGATGATCGAAGGGGGTGAATACCTGAGACAGAGAGAGAGAAATTAGAAAACAATGGGGGTGGGAAAGGCTGAGAGATAAGTATGGGACTTCATGCTTTTGGAGCAATCTGATGTGGAAACAGAAATATGTTTTGTTGAAAATCTGTGAATCACAAAATCAGAAGAGGCTTCAATTTCCAAGAATTAAATGTATTTATCAATAGCAGCAGTGTTGTATGTAGCTGTAATGTATTGATTTTTAAAACCGCTCTTACGTTTACATCCGATCAAACATGCTGAATATCCTTGCTATTGATATTAAATCCAAATACTGAGGGGATTTGTAATAATGTAATATTGTGTGGATATTGAATAATATTGTGTGGATTTGGAATAACAAATTGTTTATATCCAAATATTGTGTGGATTTGGAATAATATATTGTAGATTATAAAAATGCAGATTAGGCTAGACCTATATGGCCTAGTCGGCCTATACCGTATGCCTAGTATTTTATAAACTAAACGAATAACCTATACTAGTTGGTTATAAGTGTACAACTCAGAGCTTACTAAATGGTATTTAATTATAATAATGTCCTACCTATAGTTTTTATTTGTTTGTTTTGAGGTTGCTTGTAAAATGTGTCGGTATGGCTACTGTTTAAATGTCCTCCCTAGTTCCTTAGCTTAGTTCCTAGTTCCTTAGCTCTATAGCCTAATAATGATATCAGAGGCCGTGGGTGAAGAGATAAACATATCTGATACGACGTGTTGGCCAGCTACTAATACTGCTAATATAACGGCTAATGAGCTATACTTTCAGCTGTCAAATAGATAGTATTTATTTATTAAACAGAAGTACAAGGACAACACTACGGACATAATGATATAAATAAAAATACAATTGTAATAATAAAATAGAACTAATCCGAATATAATAAATAGGCCTACTAATAATTATTATCATCAAAGAGATGTAGACTGTGTTAACTCGACCAAAATAGATTTATTACTGGAAGGGTATTTATAGTGACTTGATGTCACTAAGCTAAAGCTAATCTCCACCATGCGGCAGCGAACCATTTATTTCCAATAAAAATCGCCTTAAAAGAACACGTTGTCAGCCAAGAACGATGTCATAATTTCAGGCATGTTAACCTGTTTACACAATTAACGAGGCAGAACTATGTGTGTTATAGGATAAAGTGGTGTGGGGAACATTTCTTCTCCCCTTACTATTTTCATGGCACATTTTCAAATGTGAATTCCATCACTTAACTTTTAACGCCACATAACAATGGAATAAAAACCAATGCAGTTTAACAAATGCTAATACTTAACTTGCTTTATTTCTAAAATACAGTTGAAGATACTTTAAACATTAGGGTTGTTATATACAACTTTCAATTCAAGGACAAAAAAATAAAAAATACATTATTTACATGGACTCCAAAAGTCTCGTTATTTACAGGTGCTGTAGAAGAAGCAAAGTTTGTGGGCTCCATGACTTTCACTTGGGCGTAATCAGTCCATTGTAAAATTGTTTGTCCACAGATCAGTTTGTGATATTCTTTCAATGGGCAAGAAAACGTTCTTTGCTGTTCCCTCTGTTCATGTCCATATAGTTTATTTGTTAGTTTAGCTGTCCGTCAGCATTCTCAGAAAGGCTAGTAGTCCCGATGCGGTGTATGCGTCAAACTGTGCCGTCGCAAGTCACAGTTGCGCCGAAACACCTTTCCGCAGCGGTCACAGCTGTAGGGCTTGATGTCTGTATGGGTGAGAAGGTGAGTTTTCAGGTTACTTCTTTGATTAAAGGTTCTTCCGCATGTGGGGCATTTGTGAGGAGATTCCTGTTTAGATTTAAACAAGCAAAGGATTATTCCCTTTAGTATATTTAGCTATAATATATGTATTGAATTATAATATTATCCTTTAGTCAGTGACATGTGCTGAACGTGGGCTGTGATCAAGTGAATGTCTGTGGCCTAGCCTATATTACTTGAGTGTTTGTCATTTGTTATTTCCATAAATTGCAAATATGGTCGAACCACAATCGCAATCCAGACAGGTAATCCACATTGTTATTTTTAGGAATCAGACAAGATGCCAAATGTTATGAGTAACGCCTGCATGGATACAAGGCAGTACAATAATATCATGAGAAACTTATATATGACACCACGAGAAACCTACAAATATATAAGCGCTCAGGCTTCATATAGTCCCTCACATACATGTGGCTTGATATAAAGTGTGTTAATGCATATGTTTTTGTGATAGCAAACGTAGAACTTACCTGCATATGTAATGTTTTATGAACGGCTAAAGTTCGAGACTGACAAAATCCTTTCCCACACTCTTGACATTTGAAGGGCTTCTCCTTTGAGTGAATGTATCTGGAAATCAGAAGACGGAGAAGAGCGGTTAAAACTGAACACCTTTCAAATAATTTGATTTCTTATTGGGGGATTTTCCAAAGGCCGTTGAGTCATACTTAGATGTGCCAGTTTTGAAATTTAGACATACATGCTGGTGCGTAAAAGGCTTTTAGCGCCCTCTTGGGATGTTGATTTAAACTCCCTACCGAGTGTACCCGCCATACAGTTGTGTTATTACTAACATGCATAGCCTACCCACTGGGCAGAAGACGTTAAGAAGACGTATTTTTGGTTGTAAATACGTTGACTAGACGTCTTTACAACGCCCTGTGCCCAGTGGGTAGGCCTGAAAACGAAAATAAGTCAAGTTTGTGTTTGTGAAGAGCACTTAAACATTTCACAATAAAACATTACTCGTTTTAGCAGGCTAGAATCGAAGATGTTGCTCTTTTTGATTATATATCTAGCCATATATCTGCTAAAACGAGTAATGATATATATATATATATATATATATATATATATATATATATATATTTACAGAAAACATTCGCACCATGAAAACATCCTAAGCATCCTTGAGCTTTGACATACCTATGATCCCTGAGGTGGTCTTGTCTTCGGAAGGCCTTGTGGCAGATATCACAGGTATAAGGCCGCTCGTCCGTGTGGGTCCTTTCGTGGATCAGCAGATTGTATGACTTGGTGAAATGCCTGCCACAGAACTTGCAAATAAATTCCTTTTTTGTCTTTGACGGAAGCCTTCCCCGGGTGGGTTTTCTATCAGGCGACAGTTTATTTAGCTCAGCGATCGCTCCCCCGAGCCCAGCGGTCAATTTTGAAAGATCTCCAGGCTTCGGTGGGTCCTCCTGGGTGGCAGCTATCGCGAGGTTGGCAAAGTCAAAGCGCGGAGGCCGGTCCTTGTGCAGCCCAGGGATACTAACGTGCGTAATGCCCTGTTTAGGGTGGAAGAGGTGCGCGGCAAACGGTAGCCCGGTGAAAGTGAAGCGGGGATCCACTAAGCCCTGAGCCGCAGCCATCTCCGTTATTGTCGACCTCAGTCCCTGCATGTGCGGATAGCCTAGTGTCCAGTGGTTCATGTGCATGGTCTGCACAGCGCTGAGCCCATACAGTCCCTGGAGCTGGTCCACCGCGGCCGGGAAAGTGTTGACTGCCTGAAGGAAGGAGTAGTTAGTGAGCTGGAGAGACGGGTGGAGTGGAATCGGAGCAGGCAGGGCTTTGCTCCCCATCACGGCGGCTGAAGGCTTCACGGTTAGGCAGCACTTCACCACAGTCAAGTCCTGTTGGAGAAATGATGGGAGATAGAAGAGTTCTTAGAAAAGACTGCAATATGACAAGAAAAATCATGTATGAATTAATTACATTATTTAAAAAAATTCAACAATTATTTAAAAAATATTAATTAATATTTCTAACAATTTGAATATACCCTATACATTCAAATAATTTAGAACCATGTTAAAAATTTAACCTATATATCTGTCTTATACTATGGCTGCTATTGATTATCTCAAATGGAATAATACGCGTATGAATAAATTGCAGACATACAGTATTTTGACGGTACAGTTAGCTACAAATTTGCTCAGTTCAATATTAGCAGTTTATAGACGATATATTTTTTGTTCAGAAGGTGCATAAAAAATGATTGGATTGGGTATTGCAACTGGAATGTTTAGCGGTTAAAATACAAGATTTGTTTAAAAAATGCCCCTGGAGCACGTGTTTTTTCCTTCGAATGACATAAATATATGTTATGTCCAATAACAAAAGTTGTTCTACCATTGGACACTGTTTTTCAAAGTATCCCGATGCCGGAAACAGAGAATTACGTTTATTTTTAGGTCGTGAAAAGTCTGAAATAGTGCCAGAAAAGCTCGCGCCTGACTAGTGATTTAGTTAACATAAAGTCATGCTTATCTTCTAAAACAAACTTTACTTTGATTTTTTGTTGTAAAACTTTTTTTAACCTATTGTTTTATAATGTTTACGAACGATCTATGAAACAAAGGCCTACAACCTAGACCTAATAAAATTTAATGTAAATTGTACATATTATATGTTAATTTGCAGAAGAATAAATGCTCTCCGGGCCGGTAAGGTTAGGAGAATATATGTGACTGATACAGAACTGAGGTTTACAGTGTGTAACACCAAGAAGTTTGAGCAATGCTTACCAAAGCCACGAACAATTCACTGTGCAACGGTTTCCATGCACAAGACATATTTGCCATGCATTACAACCGCAAGTGCAAGGTTTGTGAAGACCGTGGAACGGATACTTTTATGTTTTAAAACAAGTGTGCAATTTAATTATTTAATATTTTGTGCACAATTTAAAACTAGATGATCCTTAATTTCATAACTTATTGTGTCATGTAGGCTTCAGCTACCGTTTTGTCTGTGTGGTTTTGAGGTGTTGTGCTACCTAACCTTCTCTTGGCTTTCAGTTTCAAATAAGATCCTATATTAAAACACTTAAAACCAGTATGACTGACAACACATCTCAGAATGTTTCCATACCTAATTAAAAATAAGAACTTTCTGTAATATATTGTTATTTCACTGTAATATATTGTAGCTGCTCCAATGAAACCTCTGCATTCCAATGTAGATTGTTAGTTGATGGAACACTGACTCGCATAACCTTGGCGCTGTATTGCTGGCTACTTACACATCTTCACACAGACTGTTGTGTATATTTAAAGTTGCAAATTGCAATCAACAACATTTCCAAACAATCCTTATTCATGTGCTTTCTAAAAAATGTGTAAGAACTCCTAATCTCATTCCCTGTAGTTGCCTGAAATATACGTTTAATCTATTATTTCAACGGTTTAATGGTTCAATCAGTTTTGTCCTTGTTCCACATTTATGCTCATATGCATCGCGTAACACCTCATTATTGTCACTGGAGAGGTACAACCAGTTTATCATTCAATTGGGGTGAAGTGGATATTTGTCAGAAATGGACAGGTGCAACAAACACTGCCGGCCAGCATGCTGAGTATGTTCAGTTTTTAAAAGTCTACAACATTTGCGTAACATCTACAATAAATATACTTTATTCTCTTTTACTTTTCCTGTAAACACTCCGCACTCATCGTAGTCTAAGTTATTTTACACATACTGCCATATGTGTACGATATATTCTGACAGCATGGACAAGTTTGAACTTTCAATAATAAACTACTCGTTTCTTTGCGCATGAACTATTATTACCTGTTTCAACACATGCACGTGTAATGCAATCTAAGCAACTATCACGGAAACATAATCTTACCCCCAATAAATAGACGCCAAAGGTCACCCCGCAGTTAGTACTGCTGTTTCAGTAATCCACAACGCCTTAGACAGGCGACCGAGTCCAAACTATCGTCAGCAAACTTTTTCCAACTCCGTCCATGTAAGTCTCATTGTCACACCTCTTCGACACAGATCTGTTGGGATGCTAGACCCTGCGCACAGTGGGAAATTGGTCGAAAAAATAGATCAAAAGTTACGATGGCAGTGGAGTTCAGGGGACCTAGATGTAAGTGTCCCGTGCTCTGCTCTGTTTCTGCTCCGTTCGGAGTTGAGCTGTAGTGCGCGTGAAAAGCCCCGGTCCTTTACTTTTCAGGGCTCGGGGCACTCCACGCTCTCAGCCCTCCCACCGCCACGCCTTCTCGCACTGATCAACTCCAATGTTCTTCTCTGTTTATTTGTGTTTGGATAGCAACTCGGACTGTAATGCACCGAGCTCGGTCCAGTTCACTACAACCTGCAGCTGACACTTCACATGCAACGTATAGGCTACTTGTTTTGAAGAACATGTACATGTTCTTAGTATAGACAAATAACAAGAAGAATATATAGATTTTTTCAAACCAAATAAAGTTGTAAGATGAAAAATATTCAATTTGTTCATAAGTTTAGAAAACCACGAATACACTGGGCATATATGAGCCCCTGGAATAAAAGATTCTTACATTTTGAGGTATAAAGCATGAACAAACCATCTCTAAACAATCAGCGTGCAGAAATGGAAAGTAAACCGTTATTCTGCTGTTTTATTGTTTGGAGTACTTTGTTTTTTTACTTCTGACATATAAGCTCAGAAAACAATTGACCACTCGATAAACGTCCATGAACAAGGACTTCTTTTTAACATAAATACAAGAGAGTTTACGTCCTCTAACTTCCAGATCCACAAAAAAGCTTTCTCGTGTCTCGTGCCAAACAGTAGATCATTGCGACCATAATATTTTACAAACACGGCCTCTATCCAGATCTAAATTCTTACAATTTGATGACGTGTTCTTAATTAAAACACATGTTCATCTATTTAAAATGACGAAGATCATTTCCAGTGGAATTCAATATCGACAACATCTGCACTATTTTATATAATCTGCACCTATCACTTTGACAGGGTAAATTATTATATTATCTACAACATATCTATCTAATCTACACATCCAAAATTGGTCATATTCAGTTTTATTTTACTCTGTAAAGCGGGGAAAGTTGACAATAATTTAAAACTATAATGCGACTATAATGCGATTCTCCTCAGCAGCACAATAAAGAGGCATTATTATGATGAGACAAACATCTGTTAATTAATTCAGTGTGTAAAATGTGTATTTGATTAAAGCCTACTGTAGATTTATTTATCGGAAATTTTTCCACGCTATATTTTTGAACTAAATAGTTAGCTATTGTCAGCTTTCCCCGCATTACAGAGTAATGTAGTTCTATACAATAGGTAATCTAAATAACATAAAACATAAAACTCAATATGACTAATTTTGGAAGTGTAGAATACATGTGTTGTGATATGTTACGATTCAATAGGCCTACCTAAAATATACGATATAAAATATTTTGTAAAATACATTACATTGGGCTACATTTGTAGTTTCCAAACATATGATGCAAAACAGAACAGAATTGTAGAAATCAAACTAGATATTTTTTCTCATTAAGTAATATGCAGTAATGTTATAATAAAATTAGGCATAATAATCTGTTTTTGGGTGTTTCGAGTATATCGAACGAGGGGCAAACTTCATGTTTAACTCCTATTTGCACCCGACGACTGCATGCATGCCTGCAATAAGACAACTGTAACACTTTCACAGCAACCTGCAGTCGCGGCCTGAGAGCGCTTGAACGGCGATTGGTAGAATGCAGGTCTGCAGCGACGCCTATTGGTGCATGAGAGGCACGAAGCGAAAATTAAAGAATGTTGTCATTTTCCTGGCCTGGCCTTCGACTCAATGTCAGTGATAATAACGGACTGTTCCTTTTAGTAGGCGAATTAATGCCTATGCAACAAAAAAGTATATAATTGTAAAACATTTTAAAAAGGAGTAGGGCTGCAATAGGTAGCTTGGTTTTAGAATCCCATATAAAAAAATCTAATAGAGGCCCTACTTAATTGTAGCACAATACAGTAAGACTACAATTAAGATTATGAATATTTGTATAAAGAATTTACCTTTAGAGCGTGGATCAATAAACGGATTAGATAAAACACATTAGCCTACATCATAGCATCTGAGTCAGGGAGCACCTGTGTTCTGGCTTTGTACTCGACGAAGAGGACGTTGGACAATTGGAGCAAATTTAGAACAAACCGCTTTGGGTTAGTATTAAAATGATAGGTAGGAGTCAGAAACTTTGTGACAGGACAAATTATAATCACAAAGAGATAGCAAGTCCAGGTTTCGTTGAACTGTAGAACTTCAACAACAGTATTTTTTACCCTGTTCCGTTTGTTTTAGTGACGTGTATCATGCAAATGTGTGGCTTTCATATTCCGTCTCTGAATGTAACTTAACTGTACAACAAAATGTTAGTGGAAAATTATACCTGGCTTTTGATTTCTCTAGGCCCAAAGAACGAAATCCAAACAATTAGAAGGGTATGTTTTTTCCTATTTTGATAATAAGAAAATGTAACAAACGTATTATAAGTCCTAAATGTTATTCAGCCACACATCTCTTTGGATTTAAAATATAGCATAATGTACAAAAAACCCATCAAACGAGACTTACATGCGATTTATTTAATTATTAAGGCTGTATGCCTAAACACCTAGTATGGGTCTAAATGCTAATGCTGGACATAAATCTCAATAAATATAGGCTATAATTAAAAATACTTTTTATTACCTCTCTTTGCCGTTTGAAACCCGACAGCCACCGAGTCCCTGACAAACTAGAGAAAAACAAACGTCTGACATCAGAAAGGTCTATAGTGTCCCTGTGTGACTGGGCTCGGCTGTTTCTCGCTCTCTGAGGTAGACAGGATGGTGGTGGGTTACTGTTGTGGTTGAGAAGCCCCCATGTCTCCACCTACACTAACTCATCCTGTCCCAGCTCAGGATGCTTGTTTTGCTCGCAGAAAGACCCTACTTTCTCTCTCTTCCCTCCTAAACGATTTAATGTTAATCTAAGTTCAATAGTTTTTATTATTTTTCGAGTTTTTCTTAATACAGGATATACATAATCAACATAATATATACAGGATATACATAATCAACTGTTTGTATAACAAAACATTTTAGCCTAAAATGTTTTCCTCAGAAATGATCTTACAATATTTTACAAGTTTAGCAGAGGTGGAATTTAGTTAAACTATTGTGTCAGGATTAATGTTTAAGTTACCAAAATAGCACGTGTAGAACGAGACACTAAAACTGGGACAAGGCACGCGGTGCTCGCTGACTCTGGCACGCGGCACAACGGAGATATCACTGTTTTCATCCAACCAGGAAACAGAAAATAATATCCGTTTAAAAACATAACATTAGCATGTGCTCTCCGACTGTCTCCCTGACCTCACATGCCTATTTTCTAGGATATAGTCATCACGAAAGCCGATGAACTGAATATAACTCTATTAGAATTATAATAACAATTATTATTATTATAGATGGAAAAATGCGTATTTTATATTTCTATTGACATAATGTGATGGGCGCCAATGTTTTAGAGCGGCCAACCATGGATCACAGCGCCCTCAACTTGCAGATTGGGTGAACACATTGTTGTTATGATAAGGTATTGTATTACTTTAATTTGGAAATGTACAGTATTTCATTATTGCAACAGGCGTAAATATATCCGGAGATTAGCAATATCAGGTTTCACAGACCTTGTCAGTATCTGCATAAGCACGTCGTGAATGCTGGTGATGTAAACTGGCTTTAATTAATATGCTACATTTGAATGACTTAAAAAAGCAGTAGGCCTACCTGTTTAATTACCTTTGCTTTCAATTAATGTGGTGTAGTACACCTGGGGTAGACGCAGTTCAACTTAGCCGACTGCAGCTCTAGTTTATCAGGTTTACCTAGAGTTGGAATCAGTGGTGAATCCTATATTGTAACAATAGATGTTTTGAATCATACCATTAAATACTTTACAGTGCTGAATGTACATGTTGAATGACATTACATAGATATATATATGTTTTAACAAATCCTTTTATCTTATATTTAGTGTAAACAGAAAAAAATACAAGCAGTACAAGAACCCATTACAAACAAACTAATAAAGGATGTAAATATAGTCAACATAGAAAGTATTAACATGAAAAAAGTAAAATAATAATACATATTTAAACATAAATGAATAAAATGAACACCATAGCCTATAATGTCACTTATTCCAACCAATGAAATGACTCAAAATTTCTGAATGTATATAGGCGATAACATTGAACCAGTTAGTGTAATACTGCTAGCTACATTGATTTTAGCAGTAGATTTCTCTTGTATTCATATATCATTAAACACCTTACACACATCAATCTCAGGTTCAAAATAACTTTTAAGGATGATTTTTGTCCAACAGTTAATGCTGCTAGCAATAGACACAGATCTTGAAAATACATATTTTCACTGGGTTTGTAAACGTTCTGGGCACAGTGTTATGCTATTCTTAAGGATTTTATTCATTATATCAGCTACTTATTAAAATTAGTTTCTCAACAGTCTCACAGTACCAGAACATGTGCATATGTTTACCTATTGCAGAAAATGAGCATTTATGATATTTATTGTCTAACTTAAATGTAATTACATATAATCGGACTACACATTTTGTGTATGTAACAACATTCTTTGGGCTCATAGGCTGGAACCAACTACTGAAAAATGGTCTGTGGTCATCTACTGAAACATGGTCTGGTGTCATCTACTGAAACATGGTCTGGTGTCATCTACTGAAACATGGTCTGGTG
>JACXGM010026007.1:0-15056 GCA_016801145.1 Umbra pygmaea | reverse complement strand
CAATATACACCAAAACCATTTTTTGAACCAGGCTATAAACATGTTTATTTCAGCTGTAAAGTTGGGCATTTTGCCATAGAGGTCTATTGAAATTGCTCCTTTCTGCAGCCAGCCTCAAGTGGCCATTCGATGAATTGCATTTTTTTTTACTTCCTTGTTGGCTTCATTTGTCAGCCTCGGAGTTTGCCCCTTGGAAAGGTCGGGGTATTTTGGTGCGCCATTTTTGCTTCATGCAGTTTCGAGAAACTTTCATTGAAATGAACGGGCTTCGTTCCGAAGGCGCCATCCAGTTCTCTTAATACATCCATGGTTGCATTCTTCGAAAACTATGGTTTGGGACGTACTAATTGTAGGCTGGTATACTATATAGTATGTCTGTTATGCATATTGAGACGCAGACAGTAATTTGCTTGTGGTTTAAGGACCTCTATTGGTTTATAATATACACATCTAAATTATAATAACAGGTGTAACTATTTAGAGGGACAAACTTTTGTGTTTAGCTATGGTCCTTTCCTGTTCCAGAGTGACTGTGCACACAGGAGAGTCCATAAAGACATGGTTCAATGAGCTTGGTGTGTAGGAACTTGAGTGGCCTGCACAGAGCGCCAACCTCAACCCCACTGAATACCTTTGGGATGAGTTGAAATGGCGATTGCAAGGGCCTTCACGTCCAACGTCAGTGTTTGACCTCAGAAATAAAAACGGTCACTGATATTTGACACATTGCAATACATTTCAAAAATGACTTTAATTTGGGGAAAATATGTAGCTTCTGCCAGCACAATGTATTGCTGCTAGAAGGAACTTGAACTCAGAAATGTCCATTGTTACATATTTCATACACATTGCAGTGTCAAATATCAGTGACAGTAAAAGCAAATTCTGAGTTTGTGTTGACTTGAGAAATCAAATAATTTTTCAGCCCAATTTGACTTAAGCCTTAAATGCTTGACAAGGCCTTGATTTCCCATCACTACCCATGAGCCATTAGCAGTGAATCAGACGCTGCCATGTTGCACCACAGAATGTCCAGGAAATCTGATACCTGATCCAGTGCTGGAAGGACAATTAGGACCATGCACAGACACTTATTAGTGCATACGGGCATGTGGGGAAATACAAACTACTTACATTGTGTTGCTGTGATAAAATGCAGGTAAATTAAAAGCATTATGAAAGTGTAATATCTGATCTCCAATATTTCACGTGTTATCCCACATATCCAAATTTCACAGACCAACCATGTACAAGCTAAATAATGGTGAAATAACATTTCACTGACTAATAGACCATAGGCTGTACTCAAATGCAATGACATCTGGGGGTGAATTATACAAATACGAAATCTGTGTTCACATACACTACATTTAAACATTTTAGTCAAGGCCATAAAAAGCAACAATGGATTAATCTAGAAATTGAACACACACATTTGTTCTTTTTGAAGTTTATTGTACATGAAGAATTCCCTGGGAAAAACCTGCAAAACAAGGAAGCACAGTTAGACAGTTTACCAGATTACACACCCATTAGGTATCTTTCCTTCATTCCTCTATTCCCCCACTGAGGTATGACCAATGTAAAACCCTCAATTTGTACAACTTGTCACTAGTAACTTAAAATCAGCTTTGTTAAACTTTTTATAAAAGCAAAATGTAATACAAGTGTTTACTGAAAATTGTGTGTTTGATTAACGCATTATAGGAATAATTTATTACAGAAAACCAAATATTTGCACTCTATAAAGGTGGTGCGCATAGGCCTGTCGCAATATGCAATAAATCAATTAATCGCATGATAAAAATAGAGTTCAATTATTTTCACAGCGACAATTAGCATGCTCATTTTAGTCTCTCTCCCTCTACCAGAGTAGCCTGGAAAAATCCAGACCCAAATCCTGAACGATAAAGGGTCTGGGTTCGAGTAATGTAAATGACTCAACTCAAGGGGCGGCACCAAGCGTGCATTTGAAAATCTCACTGTACACAATTGGATAACACTACGACCAATCACCAGTGGGTTTTCACTAACCCTATGGCGAAGCTAACTGGTAGATAAAACTATTGCCGTATCAGGTCGCAAAACAGCAAAAACGTCCTTTTATAAAAAAGGAACGATTCGAGCCCCGTCTTTTGTTCCTCTTTTAGACAAAAAGTCTAACTCGTTCTTGTAGTGGCCCAAGTCGTTTTAAACAACTGGTGTTAATCCATAGCGATCTTACAATGTTTACTAATGACTTCGAGGTCGCAGAGCTGTCGTGTCGTCATCTGTTTAACAAGCCTCTGGCACGCCTATATCAGATACACCGATGTGATTGGTGCAGCTCGGATACAAGGGCATAGTTAATGAGCAGAATTACTCGGTGTTAGAGTAACTTGCTGAGCAAATTCAAATTGTGCTCTCGTGAGAACTCTGGATTTCCAGGGTACTACCAGAGACTTGTATTGGTTGTTTGGGGTTTAATTTCCATTTCATTTGTTTTTGCATTTGGTTTTTATTCAAGTGCATTTTTTGTTTGAGACTGAGAGCTCCTTTAATTTATTGTTTTTGGTTGTTTGTTAATTTATTATGGATATTTAAAATGTTTTCCAGCTCCAGTGTAATGTTCTTTAGAAAAAAAAACTATTGATCTTTGAAAAAGTGTACCTGGATTATGACACTGTCATTATATTTGATGAAAATTGTCTCAATGACATTATCTTTTATCGGAATAATATCTGCAACAATTTTTCATCCAGCAAAATTTATCGTGACAGTCGTAAGTGCACGTTAAAACAAGTGAAACATGCACTAAAATACAGTAATTACATTAAAACATTCAGGGCTAGGGAAAAACTTGTCAAATGCATGTATACCCTAGACCAGGGGTGTCCAAACACTTCCATGGAGGGCCAGGTGCATGCAGGTTTTCGCTTTTACCTTGTACAAGGCTGATGGAGTAGCTCACTAATTGCTTAGGTTCTCCCCTCACCTTGCAGTCTAGGTCCTAAATTGTCTTTAATTGAAGGGAAAGACCGAAAACCAGCATTCACTAGGCCCTCCATGGAAGGGTTTGAGGACACCCTGCCCTAGACAGTTCATCCAGGGGGGCGGGATGTTCCATGTGCACCATCTAACAAACGCAAAAAATGGTATTACTTTAAGAATACAAAGAAAGCTATCCATATTTCTTTAAAATGATTGCAGACCACATGTTCTTCCACTCCCTGGGGTGAAGTGATTCAACAACTTTGTAGAAGGCGAGAAACGCATTCAAGCCTGGTGGTCTACCGACAAGAGTTGCCACCAGCTGCGTCGGGCAGGAAATGCAATATGGGAAATGGCAAACAATTTCAACAGGGTAAAAATCTTTTCCGAAAGCGCCAGTTGTATACACATGTGGTTTCAGACAAATTGGCTTATTTTTCAGACTGGTTTCACCAGAGTCGGTAAGACGGGGAAAAAAGTTGTGCATCATTAACCACATTGTATGATAAAATTATAGTCTTAAAAATAAAACAAGTTGCACCATTACTTCAGATTGAGCTTTTCAAAAAGATACATCTCAATTCCACCATGTAATAATCAAATCAAAAAGTTAGTCTGGACTGACTTCATTTTTAAGTTAGACCACAACTAGAATAACCATAATTCCCCAGTTAGCCATGAAATCACAACTTTGAGTCTATCATGCACAAATAACTATTCAGAGACCTTTGTTTTACAACCAGTTATTGAAGATGGCATCTAACTGACATCAAATGACTGACAAATCATTTAACTCAAAAGGGGACTCTTCAATTCCATTATATAAACAACCATGTCTACAAGGAGAAACCTTAAAGCTGGAGTTCAGGACCACTGTCTCCCCTTCTCGCAGTGAGTAATTATACAAACACTGTAGATGTACAAGTTTATGACACATGCCTATGCATGTAGATCGATCGCTTTCTCCTTTAGACTAATCCTTCGCCTGAATGCCAACTTACGTTTTCTATCTGAAGCATCTGAAATTCTTAAATGCTTCTTGGGTTTTTCCGCAGTAAGCTCCGTCATACTCCTAGTTGCTGTAACGTTAGTCTACTCCTTCATTCGCAACAGTTGCTCCCCTCTTCCACACTGTTAAGCAAAGCATTGCAGGTTGACAAAAAGCATCACTACTGGTGCCCCAGCGCAGGAACGTCACCAGAGACATCAAATGGAAAAAACCCTATACTGCCAAATAGAGATTATTCAGCATTGTGGGAACTGATCTGGCAAAGGCTTGAATGTAATGGATGCTTATGGAAAAGTCCTGCACTCCAGCTTTAAAATAAATATTAAACCTGGCCCAGAACTGACTGCCCCAACAGGGCCTAGTGCTAAAACCTGAACCGATCAACTCCATAAGTGTTAAAGTAGAACTTCCTATTTGTGGAAAGAGATACAACCAAAGAGAATACCTAACCACATTTTAGTACTTGTTTACCATTGTCAATATATAAATGAGCCCATGGATCTGATTCCAGAACTGAGCTAATGAAATGTACTTAACACAAAAGAACCAAAAACCTTCTGGAATGTAGTCCTAAATTAAGGTCTGAGCCCAGTCAGGTCCTTCAAGTTCAACACATCTTCTCACCCTGGCTTCTAGTTCATCCTCCTGATGAGTCTGTTGATCTGGTCCTCCCGGTTTCCAGCATCCCCTCCCTCCACAAAGTGAGTGGTCTTCTTGTTCATGCCACCGCGGGGGCTGGACAATTTGAACGGCCACAGGAAGTTGTTGGCAAACTTGAAGTTCTTGCCAACTGTGTAAACCTCATGGATCAGGTCTTCCATGCAGATGATGCCGCATTTACCTGGTGGGAGACATCCAGATAAGCAATCAGCAAGGTCATGGCACCTTAAGAGATAGCTTGCAATAAACGATCACCCCAAAAACTAAGCAAACAGCCGATTAAGAGGAATCTATTGAACAACCCCTTTGACAGTCACACCTTTGACAGTGTTTACACTGAGTAATCTGGAGTAGAAATATTTTTTAAAGACAATTAGCTTAAAAATAAAAAATACACAAGTCTAGAGCCCAGGTGTCATACCGGTTCTATGGGGGACTTGCGTATGAAAGTTTACTCTGACCTTGTAGCTGACTGATTAGGTCACTAATTGGTTAGGATCTTCCCTTAATTGGCAGTCAACATCTTAATTGTCATCTAATTAAAAGACCAAAAACCAGCCTACACTAGTCCCTCTGTAAAACCAGTGACACCCATTGTCTAAAAGTATCTATTGTGCAGATTGCAGTGCAGAACATTGTGGTTTCAGGCAAACTGGCATGTTTTTCAAACCTGTATCACCATATTCGATATGATGGGGAAAAAATGTGAACATCATTAACCACAGTAGAGGATTATTGAACTGTAGAGCTGGCACCATTCAAAGATTTGAGGAACTTTAGTAAAAGCATACCCAGGGTTTTCTCAATCAGGGCGTTGTCGGTGAGGGGGATGCGCTGCTTGCGTATTTTGCCGAAGCCACGTTTGTAGATCAGCTCACGCACAGACTTCAGGTTGGGGTACCTGCGGGACAAGAGCATTCCAGGCTGTTGACCACCATGGTTGGATCACCGAGTTGATCAACAGATCGAAAAATCAACTAGTGGGGTTTCTACTGTGAATGCTACACCAGTCAGCATAACACCAGAGCCTAACAAACAATCACACCAATCCTAGCTCATGTCAGAGGGAGCTACTGGTTCACAGTGTGTCATCTCAAAGTATAAATGTGGTTTCAGAAATCTGGCAAATCTTTTCAAACTGAAATCACCATAGTCGTTAAGATGGGGAAAAAAGTTTAGCATCATTAACCACATTGAACAAACATGACAACTGCAATAAATGAATCTAGTTCATACATCCAAATCATTCCATAAGTTTCCCTGAAAAATAGAAGTTTCATTGGTACACATTAAGAATGGTCCTTACCCCCAGGCAATGTAGGGCTCTGCAATCCTCAACATGTTGATAGATGCTTTGTTCAGCTTGACAAACACACCGTTGAAGATTTGACGGAGGCGCATGAGCTGGAGGACCTTGCGCACCTTGGGGCTGACACCGTTAATGCTGAGGACAGCCAAAGAAAGAAGTACAGGTGTCAGTGCAGTCTTGTCTCAATTGCCAAGTGGCTTTTAGATGATATTCAAAGTGGTTTCAGAACAATTGGCTTAGTTTTCATACTGGATTCACCATAGTCGATAAGATGGGGAAAAAAGTTGAGCATCATTAACCACATGGTAGAACTTTCATCAGTTCAGTCATTCTACACAGCAGTAAGTAAACACTACTGAGAAACAACACTAATTAAGAAGCTAACCTATATCAACTCACCCCCTGATCCTGATGACAAAGGCCAACTTGGGCTCGGCTGGGACGTAGAAGTTTCCAACCTTGCGGGCTATCCGGGACATGCGGACCTCACTCCTGTACATTTGCCTGTACTCCTTGTGGTACTGCTCAGCCCTTTTATAGATCAGTTTTCTGGTCACCTTGCGAGTCTGGGGATACAACAGACAGCAAGTAGTATAGTAGTTAATGCATTTGACCCAGTAACCAAAAAGTCTGTATATAAAAAATGACTACAGAAATCTCATCCATGTGCCCATTTGCATTGCTCTGGCATAATATATTAAACGAATACAAAGCTATAACAAAAATGTATAGCATTAACACCGCCCAATTTAACTGCAAAATTGCCTATTTTTACACACCTAACTATGAAATATGGCAACATCATACTAGCTGTTGAAAATGTGGTTTCAGACAAATTGGCTTATTTTCTGACTAGTTTCACCATAATCGATAAGATGGGGAAAAAAGGTTGCACATCATTAACCACAATGTGTAAATGTATAAGTGTTAGTTATCCCAACAAGAAAGTCACACGCGAATTGTAAGCGCCAACGTAAAAGTCTAAACATACCTTTTTGTCGGCCAGCAGCTTCTTGATGCGGTTGGCCTTCATGAGAGCGTAGGACTTTCGCCTTTTTAAAAGGCTCTCAGGGACCGCCGGAACCTTTTTTCTGTAAACATATGCAACAATATTTATAGTCGCAAAACACAAATTAGTAGAAAATGCTTCGTGTAATAAATAAGGTTAACAGCTGCGAGCTACTGTACTTGTTCGCAACGTCAGTAAGCCAATTCAAGTCCTCTCCTGACCTAAACTATTTACCTAGTTAACATTTTACACGCTGTCTGGTGGAAATGTGATATTTAGTTGTTTGGTCCACATACTAACATATGAACTTGCTCGTTTCACATTGGAAAGTGATATTACGATCAACATGCATAGAACTTCAAACGTAACAGTGGATTTGAAAGCCGGACATGTTTCTGCCAACATCTACTGGGTCAAAAAACACACATATCGTAAAGTACAAAACACAATTCTAAACCCAACTGACATGGCCAACATCACTGTTAAATGTAGACACATATGTTGATGCCAAATAAAGTAGGACACTTAATTAATTCCTAGATGGACATAGATTGTATAATCTCAGAAAGCACTCACTCTACGTCCGCCATTGTGTCCACCGAGAAAGAGAGTTTTCGTCATGCGCATGTGTGGGTTAAGAGGATGTAGGACCCCAGTCGTTGTCTATTGAACTGCCTGAGAATAAATTGCTCCTGCTACTGCATGCTGCCACTGCTTGATATGTTAACACATTTTTTTTCCTCGAGTATCTTTACTGTTACACTGACAACATTGACAATGTACAATTTCCTCTTAATATTATTAAACCAGAAATATTTCCCTTTTAAAAAAACAAATATATTTGGTGTGTACATTGATACCATCTGGCATTTTTGTTAACTGGATTTTGTTAATTCATTTAACAGCACAAACGAGAACATAAACAGAACAGCCAGAGAGATTGCATTTAAAATAAAGGACAAAAAAGAGAGCAATTTAACATTATAATAAAAGTGAACTTGTCACACTTTTTAACCATAAAACATATTATTGCTGCTTTGCAACACAACTACAGTACAGTGCCCAGTTTTGGATCCTGACCCAAAGCCCCAGCACAGTGTGGCACAAAATGGTACAGCGATGCTTGGGTAGGGTATAAGGAGGTTGGACTAGTGTGCCTTTCCACATTGCTCTTCAGCATCCGCTAGAATGCGGATCGGGAGCCTCTGAGTACAATTGTGGAATTATAGTGGCCAAAAATCTAATCCGTCGTTGCATGTAGGGGAAAAGTTGGGTAAAATTAGTTGACCTATAGCCAAGGGAACATGACACAGGAATAAAATGAAAACATACATCACAAGTTCAGGATGAGTGCCAATAATTGTAACCTTAGCAGTGTGCCTAAGACAAATAGATATAGAAATATAAGGTCACAAAATAGTTTTCTTGTGGCTCAACTTGATCCAGTTAAAATGCCTATTAACTATTGTTGTAACCAGATTGCACAGTATCTGAAGACACATGAAATACATTTGTTATTATAAAATTATTATTATTCCACCAACTATTGATTTGTGAACTCCAGAGACCTTGATGATTTTTCAGTGGTCTATTATTTTTTTTCCAGGGCTGTGTACAACAGTAAAGTCCAGTGAACCTTAATTGAGGAGAATGGGTTTATATTACAGCATTGACTGGAGTAAATGGAATGTAGTTAAAGACATTAAACCCAGTCTGAGAGACCATTTTATTTACTCCAGTCCTAACAATAATATTAGCCCATCTTCCTCAATTAAAATTCACCGATAGTGTACATAAACTTAAAGGACAACTCCAGCGCAAAATGAGGGTCCCTACATGCAAACCAAAACATTGAGAAATTTGTAATTGTACAGACAGTTTATTAAAAAGATAGTTTATAAGAAAGTACCGTTGGTGTATACAGCCAGGTGCCATCTTCGGAAAACAGACTTGAGCAGTCGAACCACAAATTCTGTGGTCTGACACAACCCGGCCGTTCTATGCCAATTTTGCGCTGCCCGGGATTTGGGTTTGATAAATCAGATTATCTATCCTACCACATCGCTCTCCAGCAACTCCTTGTGTTCAGATCGGGTGCATGTAAATTAAATCGCGGCAGTATAGTCAGTAAATTTAATCATCCCATGCATGATCCGACTAAAGGCTTCCGTGTTGGGTAAACAGTGCAACAACAATCGGTGGCTCAGGCGAAATGTGATTGGATGAACCATGTGCGCTGCGCTCGTTATCCCATATCTGTACAAGGAGTTCCAGAGCTGCAAAGGCAAGATTAGAGAGGAAATTGGGAAGGGAGGAAAATCTGGAAAAATCACAACAACAAAAAAGACAACAAAAAAGAGGTCTGTCTCACTCTTTTGATTGTGTGGCATTCAATAGTGTTTGTTATAGGGTAAAACATTTCATGACAATTTATAACAACTGTACTTCCGCAACTGAACTTATTTTTTTATACGAGGGTCTGCATGGCATAATGGGTTAACTCGCTGCTGTCACATCTGCCCCTCATCCCCGTTGTGTCCAGAGGTCCACGCCACCGGAAGTCTAGCAGACAGTCCTACAATGTTTGTGTTTATCTGTGTACATGTGTTAGTGCAGCCCTCTAGCATACTCTATGTTAATCATTAGAAGATTACGTACTGCAGGTACGTTTAGGCATACAAGCTTGGCATCTCTAGTCAAGCATGTATTTAAACCTTCAAGGGAGTAAGGTCTCTGTTGGTTACTATTCTGTTTATCTCCTTGTCAACCTATGGGTCTGTACTACCGTACTTTAGTTGTATAATAAATTCCTTGTTTTGCGCACTTGCCTCCTGCTTTGTGAAGACCTGTTACAGAATAATCAACCTTATGATGGAGGTAGCCAAAGAAGGAGGAATCACAGAGTCTCTAGGAGAACATGACAGAATTCTCCAACAACACCACCATCAGTTGTCAAGCCTGGGCACTGCTATGGAGGAGTTTCTCTAGCTTCTGAGGGCAATGGACACAACAGGGACCTCTCCACCCCATCCAGAGGAGGCCACCGTCTCCCCCCTTACCCAGACCAGAGAAACGAACAGGTTGGACCTCTCGCTCCCTGAGCGCTATGATGGCAACACGGAATGTTGATGGAGCTCTCTATTACAATGCGAACTGTATTTCACTCATCGTACTGGTGCTGGAGTATCGGATCGAGCAAAGATTGCCACTATGATTTCTGTACTCACCGCAAAAGCCCTGGGGTGGGCTACAGCGCTCTGGGAGCGAGAGGGAACTGAAACCTATGATTAATGCCATTCATGGACTTGTTCCAGGCCGTGTTAGACCACCCCTCGGCAGAAAGAGAGCGCGGGGAGCGTCTCCTCAAACTCTGTCAGGGGGCCCATTCCACCGCCGAATATGCCTTGAAGTTCTGGACCCTATGGAATGACAAAGCGTTAATCTCCTTATTTAGACGAGGTCTGAGTGAGGAGGTCAAGATTGAGCTGGTCTGTAGGGATGAGGAGGTGTCACTGGACCAGTTAATCAGCATGGCCATCAAGCTGGACCGGCTATTGCGCGCCAGGAGGACGCGCCAGGAGGACGCTGTCCTGCATCCTCCAACGCGGAGCCTATAGAGCTGGACAGCACCCAACTCACCCCTGTGGAGAGGAGCAAGCATCTATGGCTCTGATTGTTCCTGTATTGCGGAGAGAAGGGGCGTCAGCTGTCTCAGTGTCCTACCATCAAGGGGAGTCCTCGTTGGCCGAGGAGAGCACTGTCAGATACTAAAGTAGGACTTACCATCTCCGGCCATCTTCGGCCTCAAACAATGTTATGACATTACAAAGTTTTTGGTAGATTACCCTGCTGCCAGTCCTTTCCCAGCTCTTACAGATTCCGATGCTGCGGGGAACTTTCTGGATGAGAGCCTGGTGCCGATTTGTAATATTCCAGTGGAAACGTTGGAAGTTCCCATTCCCGTCTTGGTGGTGGATAGCCATCCCATAGGTAGCAGTAAGATCACCACCACCAGAACCCAAAGCTCTCACCGTTGCTGTAGAGACTAATCATATGGAGTTGCTATGGTTTTATGCTATATCTGCACCTGCCCACCCGGTGGTCCAAGGAATGACATGACTCGTTACGCACAAACCACAGCTATCATGGAGGGAGCGAAAAGTAAAGGGATGGTCCGCTGAGTGTCAGGAGAGGTGTTTAACGGCATCAGTCTATACTACCACCATAGAGAGTCTGTTCCCAACGTTGACCTCTCTGATATTATACCTCCCGAGTACCAGGACCTCAAGGAAGCCTTCTCTAAAACCCGAGCAACCAGATTACCACCCCATCATACCAGTGACTGCGCTGTGGAATTACTACCTGGGGTGCCATTGCCAAGAGTCTCTTGCATGGAAACCAAAGCTATGGAGACAGATGTACGTATATCCCTGGCACAGGGATATATACAACCCTCAACATCCCTGGTTTCTTCCAGCTTCTTTTTCGTGAAGAAGAAGGACGGAGGACTGAGGCCCTGTATAGATTATCCAGCACTCAACAAGATAACGGTAAGTACCGGTACCTGTTACCTATCATCCATTTTGCAGTAGAGGCCATGCATGGTGCCCAATATTTTACCAAACTCGACCTCCGTAGTGCATATAATTTAATAAGAATACGTAAGGGGGATGAATGGAAGACAGCTGATATTTAAATTATTTTTAAAACCAGGGTTCAAAGTTAACTTTCTTATACACCAGCCAAATGGCTAGTGAATGTTCAAATTTTACCAGCCTCTCAATAGATTACTATTGTTTTTTTTGGCTGGTGAGTAAAGCAAATCTACCAGCCACCTGCATATTATATTTTACCGGCATTTGGCTGGTAAATGGTGCTAATGGACCATGCTTATAACATGTGATACTTTAATAAATATAGTAATAAATGACAAATTACCAAAACAATGTGTCATTGTTCATTCAACATCTTCAGATATGTTTCTCTTTTCTGACACCACTGGCTGAAAACCACTACGCGAAACGTCCCACAGGTGGCACAAGAGCACATCCTCCAGTTTCAAACGCGCGCTTTTTATCTCAGAAGATCCGCCGCTTTCCATTTCTGTCAGGCGCTCCCGCCCTCGTCCTATTTGATCCATTGACCGATTGAGCGGAGCGGTTAGAAATAGTGACGGACCGCTCGACACTGAAGTGTCTACTGTCTCGATGTTTTCTACACTCACTGCATTTATCAACGTATCGTTCCAAAAACACTTCTGGTCACATGATAAAAGTTGTCGAAACACTATGTAATGTGATATTGAACGATACCTGTGTCGCACTTGACAAAAGAAACTGACGTAATTGTATGACATTATGTTAGGAAAGAGTTTATTATCTCGAATAACTCACAGTGTTGACAAATTACAATTATCAACCCTCAGTTTCGAAACTATGCAGTTTGTGATGAAGGATGGGAATCGTTCAGTCAGGCCACAGTGCCGGTCTAACCATGGTGTAATTAAAATTAAGACTGTTGATGTGTGCCATAATTGAAGTTGCCAGCAGATGTCACTGTCGAGTAAAGGTTTCGAGCGTTTCAAAAGCCTCGACTCAAATGTTTCAATTGTCTCTGTGTTACGAAAGCCTCGTTTTGCCCATCACTAGTTAAAAAGCGTGTGAGCCTCTGTTGTGTTGTGAGTGCGGTGAAGGACTCAGGACTGTCACTGCTAGAGAAGGAAAGGGCGTATCACAGTGCCAACTTGCAACTCAGTCCTCATTGAATCCATAGTATATAGCGTATATGCACTTGTGACAACTGGAATTATTTCTTCTTTTTTACGCGATCGAGAAGTAACTTGACCAAATTAGCTAAACCTTTTCTTTAATTCTGAGGTTTGCTTTCAATAGACTATATTTGTATGTCTTTTTGCGGACTATTTAATTTAAGGAAAAAAAACAGCCCATCATATTTCTATTTTATTAATAAGATGTTTTATTAACAGTAGGCTATTTTTACAGTTTGTTTTTAATAAATACCACTGGCAGTGTTATTTTAATGCGTTTACAGTTCAGCTAGGTAACCTATTTATCACAACTTTGACTGCAATATTGTATTTATTTTCTAACAACTGTAGCCCGAAGACAACTTTCGGTGTCAACTCTACATAATTTAGTCTCCTTCTTTCTTTCATTTTTATTTGACTATTATTTCGGCATTAAAGATGATGGTCATAATTGCTGAGTTTTTTGTTGTAATCTTGAAAGTACTTTGGGCTTTTGTCACCGCTGGAGCTAAATGGGTAGTGCGGCCAAAAGAGAAGAGCGTAGCGGGACAGGTGTGTGTGATCACCGGTGCTGGAAGCGGCCTCGGTCGGCTATTCGCCAAGGAGTTCGCTCGGAGACGGGCAGTGTTGGTGTTGTGGGATATCAACAGCCAAAGCAACGAGGAGACAGCAGAGATGGTACGGGAGATCTACCGTAAACTAGAAAGTGAAAACCCTATTTCTAAAGACGGTGAGTTGTACAAAAAAAATTTTCAACCCATTTCTGCATTTGTCTCCTTCGTGTACGATCGTCTATTGAGCTCATCACCTAACATATTGTCAGGGTCAACAATGACATTGCTAATCATATTGATTACAACATGTTGGCCTTGTAGCAGACTAACAAGATCGGAACTTGTTTAAAAAATTGAAGACTTTTAAAAGCCAGGTAAGCCAGTTAAGAGTTCAGTAACGGAGCGCATTAATGATGATGCCTGTTTCTTGATGGGGAGCGCGTCTGCATCACTCTCCGCAGCCCTTGATATGAGTTTGTACGGATCCGTAGCATATGCTTTTTTAAGTTTCATTGGAAATCCTATTTTCCTTGCCCAAACACTGAATTAGTATAGATTTTTTATTATTGATTCACACGTCCTTTTTTGCTCTCACTATCTGCATGCCCTCCTTGTGGTGTTCCCATGATTTTGTGCCTTCACAATCACACCCATCGCTCTCTATACAGGCGCAGTCGGAGGCGTAGAGGTTCCCCACTTCCAGCCGCAGGTGTACACGTATGTGTGTGACGTGGGCAAGCGGGAGTGTGTGTATTCCACTGCGGAGAAGGTGCGCCGGGATGTGGGGACGGTGGACATGTTAATAAACAACGCCGGCGTGGTCTCCGGTCACCATCTCCTGGAATGTCCCGACGAGCTTATTGAACGCACTATGGTAGTCAACTGCCATGCGCTCTTCTGGGTGAGTCCGTTGAACACTCTGCATGGGATGTATCATCCTAATGTGTGCTTTTCTCCTAACAAAGCGTAGTGGCAGGTGTAGAACACGAGCGAGTGTTTGATGTTTTTTATTAAATAGTACAAATTAGCTGGTTACTTTTTTCAAATCAGTGAGATAATCGAACATCTGTACTTGGGACTCAGCCCATATGCCTCAGGCTGCTTCCCCAGGGTGGCCACCAAAAACCAGCAGGATAAACATTGAGTGCAAAGCCTCCATACAGTTCAGTAGCTGGTGAAACAGGTTTTTATAACCAACAAAAAACATTAATTCACTCACCATTGTTTGGTTGATTGATTCACGGCTGGGAGGATGGGTATCTTTAAACCTGGTCATGTTGTGGATCATAAGAGTTCTATTTATCTAGAAAGCACCGGTGTCAAACCTATTTTACAGAAGGCCTAGCGTATGCTGGTTTTAGCTCTTTCCTTTTAATTGATGCCCAATGAAGACCAGGTGAGTGGAGGTCCTAACCCATTAGTGACACAATCAACCAGTCAGGTACAAGTTAAAACTAAATCCTGCAGACACTAGGCCCTCTAAACCTTACGTCTACCTTCATCTGTGTTTTTTCTACACTGTAGTGACAAAGGGATGTAATTAATTCTGAAAAGTGTACGTACACGCAACCCAAACACACGCTTGTGTCTGTCTCAGTTTTCATCCACTGTCCCCTCCTGGTGACTTAAGTGGTGATTACACCTATCCTTAAACCTATCCGATTAAAGCTCTGCTAGCGCTTCTTTCTTTCTCTTTCTTTCTTTCTTTCTTTCTTTCTTTCTTTCTTTCTTTCTTTCTTTCTTTCTTTCTTTCTTTCTTTCTTTCTTTCTTTCTTTCT
>JACXGM010026006.1:0-15056 GCA_016801145.1 Umbra pygmaea | reverse complement strand
ACGCCTATATTCATTTTTCCTATCTCCAAAGTCAATTGGACTCATACGGTGACGTCAGCGTGTGAAAATTCCCCGCGAAATTTCAAATCTTGCTCTTACACTAGCCAGGCATGTATTAAACATATCTCACTGTTCTACTAATGTCTGGGAGAAGCTACTAGCCCCTCCAGATCGCTGTAGGGTGAAGTATCCCTTTAAGTTTTTCTGCAGTAGGCTCCGCCATACTCCTAGGTGCTGTAACATTAGCCTACTCCTTCCTTCGCAACATTTAACAAATTTGTTAAAAACCTGCCTCTGCTGAACTGGAGCTATTCAGGCCTGACTGATTCAGTACACTACAGTACCTCATATACTGTATATAGTTTATATTTTGCTGTTGTTGTTATTTATCTTAAATAACTTATAGAACGTAACATAATTTTTTTTCCAGTCTTGTTCAAAGTTATATTTATGAAGCAATTAAGTGTATTTATACTGGTAACTTAGATTTTTTTGTTGTTGTTTTGTTTTTGTTCAAAAGACTTTAATGGAGAATTATGGGTGTTTTCAACACGCAGCTGTGTTGTTAGGAAATTTGAAGTTATGTCAGTAGCGAGACAAACTCAAACAATCTGTGTTGCCTACACTGTGGTATCCTCTTGCTCCAAGTTTACACCCGTTAGCTGAAACTGGGCAAGTTTAAAAATTTGTTTTTAGCCTTTTAACATGTTCGAAATGTCATTACAAGTGCCTAGCCATATGCAGTGATTATTTTAGAGTGAACACAGCGAATTTGACAGCAGTAGATGTGAAAGGAATGCAAAGAAGTTGTGATAAATCAGCCAGTGACAATGTAAATTCGAACAGTATGCAAATGATTTTGTCTCATAAGTTTTTCTCAAGCTGTCTCGAATATGTGGTTGAAAGCTATCAGAATGTAAACAAGATCTAATCTACCGACTGTGGAGCACGTATGTCCCCTGGCGACAGGTGTTCAGACTGTCTGTCCCCTTCATTTTTGTCTCCCCTACATGGCTTCTGCTTCCTCCTTTCCTGGCAATAAAAAAGAATTAAAAAGAATACCCCCGATAAAAACAAAAAGACCAGGTAAATCGAGTTCCACCAGTGATCAATGAAATGAAAACAAAGAGTCATTCAGTTTTTTATAAAATAAAATCCCAAAATGGGTGAACCCACCAAATCATTTTGATTTGTAGTTTTTACAACTCTGCATGTATCCACACTGTCAGTAATATGCTGACTCCCAAATGAACCCGTCCACTCTCCACTACACCCTCAGCCCTCAAATTGTGTGTTCACGCGTGCTTCTTCAATTCGAGCAAGGGCCCCAAAGCTCAGGATGAGTAAATGATCAAGGGTGTAGAGACTAATTAGACCCTGCGATACTCAGATCAAGCAGTTGTGCACCGATGCAGCGGAAGTAGACTCCCATAATGCACCAGGTTATTTTTGACATGCGCAATTTTGCACAAAACCAAATCTGTTGATGACTAAATGTTACATTGTTAGTTATGGTAATTTCATCTTGAAAGATAGGAGGGATTTGAAAATGAGAAATGAATTCTTGTTCCATAAATGAACAGTGGAACATGAATTGTACCAGTGAAGTCCAGAAGGATGTCCCAAAGATGATGTGTTAGCTAAACCCTTAGCCATGCTGGGGGAAGACACCCTCTGAGTTTCATCATCAACACATGACCATAGAGGGCATGGGGGTAGGACCCAGGGGTAGGTTCGGGATTCACAGATAACCACTGTTGAGTACAAAATCCTTTCACCTTGGCCCATTCTGAGGACATCACTTCCTGTCCTATACAGAGCGCCTCAGCCCCCCGTTGGACATCGAGTTGGAGACAGTGAACTGCACAGCCTTCAGGGTTCGATGGAAGATGCCCCGGCGCCATGTCAGCACCATTACAGGCTACAAGGTAACAAGGGCTTACACATGCACTAACCACATGTTTGAAGCTTTTCAGGGCAAATACTTCTCAGGTATCCTAGTGGTCCAATGTGTCAAACCCGAATATGCAGAAGGATGAATGTTTGTAGGTTTTTCTTCTTACATTGTACCAAAGTGACTAATTGGTAGGGATCATCCCTCAACTGGTTGTCTAGGTCTTAACTCAGCAGAAATTGAAAGGGAAAACTAAAAACTAGCATAATTTAAACCAGCAACTAAAAGGTGAATAGATTATCAAGGTGAGAAATCTACTGTTTACATCCCAGATTGTTGCTCTAAATGAGAATTTGTTCCCAGTCAACTTTTCATGTTAAACACTTTTACTCTGATGAAACCAACCTGTTTCCTGGGTTTCAAAATGAATTATTTGAAGTACGCCTGGTAAGTGGATATGCAGGGTAGTACCAGGAATGTGGTTTGCAGAGCCTTGATAAACGCTGACCATGGTTGAGTCAATGGGTGAGTCCCAAAAGTTATCCTTTAAGCCCTGGTCAATAGTTAACTATCCAGGAAATAGGGTGCCATTTGGGACTGCAGGGGTTGAAGAACCATGTGGGGAACATTAGGCTTTTTTACAATGGTGGGGCATCAATGCTGCTGTCTGAAACAGGCTGAAAAAGAGGACTGAACCCTTTTTTTCTGGTTCTCCTTTTGGCAAACGATCTGTCATGAATGATTTGCCAGATCATATCAGACCTGTCATAAATCTAATTTCCGTTCTCTTGGTCTGCATAAGAAACCATTTTCTCTGCTACATGGATACTTAGAATGTATAGGACCTAGGGGAAATTTAGTGATTCCAGGGGAATATCATTTCTAAATGGCTCATGCTTAGCTAGCATGTTGTAGCCAAGGGGTCACCAACCCTGGTCCTGGAGAGCTAGCATCCTGTAGGTTTTCACTTCAACTGCAAATCATGTAGCTTCATTCAGCTCATCATCCAGCTAGTTAGTAGAATCAGGTGTGATAAATTGGGGTTAAAGTGAAAAAAGTCTGAAGGGTAGCTCTCCATGAACAGGGTTGGTGGCACCTGTTTTAGCCCATTGAAAACCCAAAATATAAGCTTGTTTGCCTCCCATGTTTTTAAATCAAGTTAAATGGTAAATGGACTGCATTTTATATAGCTCATTTTACCAACAATGGCCACCAAAGCACTTTACATTGCCTCACACTCACCCGTTCATTCACACACCGACGGCGGTGTCAGCCATGCAAGGCGCCAGCCAGCTCGTCGGGAGCAACTGGGGTTAGGCGTCTTGCTCATGGACAACTCGACACTTGGTCAGGAGGACCCGGGGATCGAACCACCAACCTTTCAGTTGCTAGACAACCTACTTGAACCACTGAGCCACTGCCGTCCCCAGTGGCTCAGTGCAAGTTAAAGATATTTTCATGAGGTTACTAAGTAATGTTTAGGGAAAGAACATTTTAACTTCAGTCAAATGTTTTATACTGTATTATACTATAGTATAAAAATATTTGATGCAGCTTCAAGGTGCTAATTTTAAAAGTCGAGCCGTAACACCTAAACTTGTGACCAGCTTACAAAAGCTGTAAAAACGGTATTTCTTAATGTCTTTATAACTCCCCAAAGATTATGTACAGTATATCATACAATGATCCTCTATACTATTTAATGCTTTGTTTCACACAAAAGCACAGCCAAAAAATGAACAAGTTATATTAAAGACGGCATGACGATTTCCCATCGACACACTGTGAACTCTTCAAATTGCAAAACATGTACTGTATAGTGTATGGAATCTCAAATAATGTTTAAATATCATGACATAAATAACCTATAGCTTTTTAGAAGCTGGTAACTGAAAGGTAGTTCTGTTTTCACAATTCTACACATGATGTAGCCTCATTCAATTGATCAACCAGCTAATTATTAGAATCAGGTGTGCTACTTTACGGGTTGGACTGAAAACAATCAGGACAGTAGCTCTCTAGGACCAGGGTTGGAGATCCTTGATCTAGATGTTTTGCATATAGCCAATACTGAAGGGATATTTTCAAGCTACACAACTGAGCTATTCAGCTCCTGGAGGATTGTAACTCCCGGTTGGACTTGTCATCCTCCACTCACACCTATACGCTAGGGGTCACGAGATACCTCTTCTGGAAGCTGGTTGTGGACTAGATTTCTCCTCTGGATGTCTTTGTTTGCCCCTCTTTTGTCACATGATTATCCACATGTCTGTCCAATAGATTATTCTCAATTATCAGTCACAGCTGCAGCCACTACATTGTTAACTGTCAACTGTCTATTCAAGTCTTGTTTAGTTCGTCTGTGTTTTGTGTGAGTTTATTCATTGCTGAATTGCATTCTGTCCATGTTGGCTTGTTTATTTTGTACGTGTATTTTTGCGTATTAAACACAGTTTACGTTCAACAATCTCCTTTGCGTTTGTCTCACTCATTCACACACACATGGAATATTGTTACACTAGGACATTGTTGCATCTAACTAGCAGGCAGAAACAATACCATGTGTTTAACCTTCCAGGTTTGAAGTTGGGTTACCACTGACAAAAACACCTGACCAGAAAACTTTACGTATACATTTTACATGTTAACCCAATACTAAACCACATTGTCATTTTTAATTTCTCATCCTGGTCGAATTTTGCTATATATACAGCAGAAGATAGTTGTTACAATGTCAAATTTGCCAAGATCAAATAAATATATATATATATTTTTTATAATTTATTGAAAAAAAAGATAGTGTTTCTTATATTATTTGGGTTTGTTTTCAGTAGATTGAATGAATGTGTATCAATTAGACTTCATCCTTTCCTGCGATGGGCCATATGTTACTGCTAAGAGGATTGAATGAGATTACAACCTATTCATTTGGCCAATAGGTTTGTATTGTGTCATAATCCTGTTCCCTCGTAGTATTTCCTGGTTGAGTGTTGTTATGGTCACTGAAATGGTGGGCTGGTATGTGGTCGTTGAAAATAAGAGATCTTTTATTATCTGGTTTATTGTCTACTTTAAATGCCCGTCCACAGTACAAACTAAAAACCGTACTTTGATGATGGAAGTACAATTTTTAACATGTATAGAGAAGCAGTATGATTAGAATGTGTAATGTCTGACATTTAAATATTGCCAAATATTTCTGATGAATTGTTGAAGTCCTCATCCCCACTACCATCCAGATCTCGGAAGGACACATCGTGTTTTCACAATGTACATGTCCTAAGATTCATGATGGTCTACCACAAGTATTGAAGACTGTAATGGTGTGTGTGTGTGTGTGTGTGTGTGTCAGGTGTTCTACACGGAGATGAAGAACAGTCGGCCTGTAAGCACTGCAGTGACCGTGGAGGTGCCGCTCAGTCTGGACATGCTGACTATCGTGAGTGTTGTCTGCTTTGGAGCTTCGCTAGGATTTTAAATTAATTATTTTTGACCAGTGAAACACATTTAGGTCTGTGTCTCATTCACTAGTGTGCCCTGGGAACTGTAATTGCACAACAATCATAATAATACAAATTATAGAATTAAAATAGCATTTCCTGTTAGTCAGCATAAATTAAAAAAGTCTAGGTTCTCTTGGCATTCAGTGAGTCAAAGAGGAAATTTAGAAGCAATGATAAAAACGTACTTTGATTTCACAGATGGGATTTATTAGTGCAGATACGTTAAAGCATGTAAACGTTTCACTCACTGATCTAGAAGAGAAGCATTTATTTAGCAGATAAATGATGTAAATGTGAAGATGAAAAAGTACAAAGTAAAAAGTACTGGACTGGGTTCACCCATTGTGGGAAGATCCTAATTAAAACTAACCATTGACCTTAATTAGTTATTACTCTTTGTTTTCATTTCATTGATCACTATTTATGTATTTACTCCTGTTAACTGGTAATTTTGGTATTAATTCACAGGACTTTAATGTGTACTGATAAACAACTTGGCCTTAATTGGACATGCATTCTTAAACTTTACACCCGGCACAGCTAGAAGAGGAATGGCCACGCCACAGAGTCTGGATCCTCTCTAGGTTTCTTCTTAGGAAGCAAATTACTGTGGAGTTTTTCCTAGCCCCTGTGCTTCAATTTCGCATTGTTTCTTGCTCTTTGGGGTTCTAGGCTGTGGGGTTCTAGTCTGTAAAAGCACTTTTGAGAACTACTGATGTAAAACTGCTTTATAAAATACATTTGATTGATTAATTAATTAGAGACTTCCTAAAATGGATGACCTCGGGTGAACTAAGAAAATTACTTTTACTTTTATATCTCTGGGTGGAAGCAACTTATAATCTTTATTGGAAAATAATTTAGTATTGATCATTACACATCTTTTTCTTCCTTAAACTCCATTAGGGGCAGTTGGATGGACAAGCTAGTTTTGTAAGTACTTACCTTCTTGTGCTAAACATATTTCAAAGTAACACTTGCTGCATTGGTGCATTGCTATTCAATGACGTGATTTAGTAATGTAAGTTTGTCACAATGCTTGTTGTGTATGCAGCGTTTTTGAGCAGAAAATCATACCATGCTCCTTCACAATGTCTCTTGACTGCTCCCAGGATGTAGACATTGGGAATCTTAAAGTTGCCACTCAGTACAGAGCTAGTGTTGGTGCGTATGGGTGGGCTGGTGAGGGAAGACCCAGCATGCCTCGGGATGTCAGTACCTCTTCACAAGGTGAGTAGTCATGACAACAGAGTTGATTCCAAGTTCAAACACAAAGATTTACAACAATACCCAGAACAACTTATAAGACCTGTCTGAAGTTCGTTGGCTGTGTTGATGCACTTGGTTAACTACCCTGTAATCTTTGTCATACAATTGTTTTCTTCTTTAAACTAACATACGTTTATTACACACTTGAAGTGGATTTTTGTCATTATAATGCGTAGGAACGACTTATATTGCCTACTGTACAACAGTACAAACCTTTGTTTTAATGTTATGGTGTACACGTAATATAATCAAAATAAATGAAACACCAACAAAAAGTTCATTTTGACAGGTTCCAGTTATGCTTTGGTATGTTATTCTTCCTACTATTGTTTGGTTGTTTATTTGTTGTTTGTTCTCTTTGTTTATCATTCACAGAGATGTGTATGCCCCCGTCACCACCCAGGCAACCCAAGGTGGTGGCCGTATCGGATACAGAGCTTGCGTTGTCGTGGATACAGGGCGACAGCGATGGAAGCACACCTGTTCTTCACTTCCTTGTGGCTTACATCCGGTATGTTTTTCACAATTACTCTTTTAGGTTTTTATCTTAATCGACATTCACTTTTGCTTGTAGAGCAGCTACTCTTCCTTGGTTCCCCATAAAACATAACAGTAAAATAACAGTTTATTTACAAAGCCCAGACATTTAAATATGTACCACCAAGTTACAGTTATTATTCTTCAGTTCTCTGAAGAAAGTAATTCCAGTTAAGAACACATGCTTCAGTTTGAAACCCCTCACACCACAGACGTATTATTTAAACAGCTGGTTTCTCTTCGATCAATTCATTTAATAGTAGACCTACTGATTTCAGAAACAGCGTCAGAGGAAAGCGAGCTAGGCAGTAATATAAGTAGCAGCTGAACACGTCCTCTACACCTTGCCAAGTGTCTGTCATCAAATTAATTGGCTCATCAGTGTCCTCCTATCCCCAGCCAAGTGGGGTGAGAAACTGTTTCAACGCCTCTTAAAACAAGCAAGCACCTTGATCCTTGTCCAGATTCTAAATTAAAAAGCAATATTGAGAAACAGTAGAAGGTGTTATTCTTTGGAAACCATCTTTACCCTTTTTTTGCCTTTTCTCTGAATTCAGTTGAATGTCAGCCGGTCAGCCAATCAGCCAGTCCATCAGTCATATTTACAGCCAGAGCTTTATTTATTGAATTTTCAGAATTTATATTTAAATTTATTTTCTCTGTTCCAAGGTAATAAATAATGGATATGAAATATGGAACCCATATTATGAAATCTACAGTTATGGAAAAAACTAAGAGACCAGAGCAAACTCATCGGTGTTTTTGGTTTAACTATTGAAAAGTATGTGTTTGGGTAAACATAATATTTTTGTTTTATTACATAAAATACCGACAACATATCTCCCAAATTCCGTGCCAGAGTTGGTGTCTCCACACGCCTTCTGGCAATGGGGGTACTGTTCAGACAACAGTCTGTGCCCTTGCTCTCTGTCTCCCTCTACCTGTCTCCTTCTATTTCCTCTTGTCATGTCAATAAAAACTGATAAAAATAACACAAAAAAGCTTTATTTTCAGAAAATAGTCAAAATAACAAAAAGCTGCAGTGTTGTCGAATCATGCAACAAAATTAAGTTAATATTCATTTTTAAACAACCCAATACTAATCAATATTTTGGTGGAAAAGTAATAACTATATAATAATAGTCTTTCATGCATCTTGGTATGATCTCCACCAGTCTTTCACATTGATGTTGGGTGACTTTATGCCACTCCTGGTGCAAACATTCAAGCAACTCAGCTTTGTTTGATGGCTTGTGACCATCTTTTTTCCTCTTGATCACATTCCAGAGGGTTTCAATGGGGTTCATTTAAGAAATATTTGCAGTGGTCTCCAAATCTTTTTCAGAGCTGTATATAAGCAATGTTTATTTATTGCTCAACAGTAACAAAACAGAACTCCTTCTCATAGGCACTAAATCAACCCTCAATAAAACTGGAACTTTCTCTCTCTCCATTGACAACACTGTTATGTACCTTTCCCCCTATGCTAGCAACCTAGGCGTCATCCCTTTCTCAACTCTCTGTTTTGAGCAACACCTAAAACAAACTGTTAAATCCTAATTTTTCGATCATCGTAAGTCGTAACATTATCAAACTCAAGTTCTCCCTCCCCCCAAATCCTGCTGAAACTTTGATTCATGCATTTATCTCCTCCCATCTGGATTAATGTAACTCTCTTTTGCACAGCATCAGTTCCGTATATCTTCACAAACTACAAATGGTTCAAAAATCTGCAGCCAGGCTTCTCAAGTCCTGGCAGCACATCACCCCCATCCTCCATGAGCTTCACTGGCTTCCTGTCTCCCATCGCATTTAATTCTAAATACTTCTGACTTACATAGCCCTCCACCAACTTGCTCCCCCATACCTTTTGGATCTTCTTATCAACCCTCAAGCTCACTCCTCTCTGGTACAGCCTCATCATCCCCAAGTCCAAGCTACAGAGCTTTGGTGACAGGGCTTTCTCCAGGGTTGCTCCCAGACTCTGGAACTCCCTGCCTCAATACATCCGTAACTCTGACTCTGTTAACATCTTCCTCCACCGCCTTAAGCCTTTTTTGTTTAAACAAGCCTTCCCATAGCCCCTTTGCTGTTGTCTTTGTTTTTCTGTGTTCTTTATTTTGGTAGTTTTTGTAAAGCATCTTTGGGTTCTTGAAACGTGTTATAATTTTATTTTTCACAGTTGCTTTGGTACATTTCTCGAAACATCCATTACATTTGCCAATCAGTAAGTGCCTTTCTCGAAACAGATCGTGCAAACAGCACAACACAATGGATTACCTGCAAAAGCCCGTACATTGCTCAAAATCCTTCATCTGTCTCTCAATAGCAAATGTTTGTGTCAGTGAATGTGTCAGTGAATGTGTCAGTGAATGTGTCAGTGAATGTGTCAGTGAACGTGTCAGTGAACGTGTCAGTGAACGTGTCAGTGAACGTGTCAGTGAACGTGTCAGTGAACGTGTCAGTGAACGTGTCAGTGAACGTGTCAGTGAATGTGTCAGTGAATATGTCAGTTTCATCAGAATGACAAGTCCTTGTGTCATTGAGTACGAACAAGATAGTCAAAATGTTTAGACATGTTGTCAATATAATAACAGTGTACTCTAAGTCTTAGAAAATGCACAAGGCTGCATTTTTCCTGTATGGTACAAAGTTAGACATTACAAGACATTTGTCATGTGGCATAGCAACAGTTGGATACGGATGCGCTTTCCAAACTTGAATAATGTTTATTTACCTAACAGTAATAGATACTTGTGTATTGACACTAAAAATGAACAAAAAACAATAAACACTAGTACACACACAACTGCCTACTAGAAAACTTGTACTTACAATATTCTCTACTGTACTTGAAGCTTAAAACATAGACCAGGAACCACATGTACAGGGGTAATGACCGACAACATAGGGAGAAACAGAAAGGATTAAATAATGCACTAATGACTAATATAAACCAGCTGTGAACACTTAACCAAAACCACTAAACACAGGAAAACCCATATAAGAACATACAAAGACAGAGTAGGGAGAAACCAAAAACCTGGACTGGAATAACATACTCAAACACAAGATATTGTTACAAGATCGGATAGGATTCAGGAACGTTTACTGTTTGTAATGTAATTTACTGTATTGACAGAACATGTCATTGTGATACAGAAAAGACAAGAAGATGAAAAATGACATACAATATTTGAAATGTTTACAGGAAACACTTAGGCAGAACTGTACATGCAACGATGTTTGGGGAATTACAGTGCAGTCTTTATACACCTCCTGACGGTCCTCTCTGTTGGGCAACAGATTCTTGTTCACATCACATCGGATATCTTCTCTTGAGATGCAGCGCAGAAAGAATCTTTTCGAGTGTTTTATACAGCCTCTGCAGGAGTCTGCTGTGATGTCCTTACATGCTGGATCCATGTTAAGTTATGGGGAATAGGGTGGGAGGAATTCCATTAGCATCCTGTAGTGGGCTGCAAACCATTGCCTGATGGTGTTTGAGCGATGGAAACTGACATTATCGCAAATTACCACATTAGTAAATAATCTCGAATCAGACCTTTCGCATCATCAGGGATGAGGTCAATGTGGAGGGTGTCCAAGATGGTGAGGAGATACTGCGTGTTGTATGGCCTTACAATGGGAATATGAGTTGGCACACCACGTTTTGAAATACAGTGCATCTGTAAAAGTATTCACAGCGTTTCACTTTTTCCATATTTTTATTATGTTACACCTTTATTCTCTGGTGGATGAAATTAATTATTCCCCTCAAATTTCCACAAACAATACCCCATAATTGTTTTGTATTTTTAATAGATTTAAACACATTTCTTTCACATTGTCATTATGGGGTATTTTTTGTAGAATTTTGAGGAAATTAAAGAATTTCATCCATTTCAGAATAAGTAAGAAATAAGCATAACATAATGTGGAAAAAGTTAAGCACTGTGAATACTTTCCGGATGCACTGTAGCAGCACACATAGTGATGTTCCCTTCCCGTTGGCCTAGAACATCGACAGTCGAAATGTAATCGGCCACAGAGCCAGTATGACATCTGTCTTTGACCAGGTTGAGTCATCCAGGAATATGATCTTGACAGGTGGTTAACTTGATTCCAATTCCATTATCCCAGAAGATCAAAAAGGTTTATAAATTGATTTGCATTACAATGATTCAAATAAGTATGTGCCCCCTTTGCAAAACATGACTTAGTACTTGGTGGCAAAACCCATGTTGGCAATCACAGAGGTCAGACGTTTCTTGTAGCAGATCCTCTCCAAGTCATCAAGGTTTTGAGGCTGATGTTTCGCAACTCGAATTTTCAGCTCCTTGCACAGATTTTCTATGAAATTAAGGTCTGGAGACTGGCTAAGCCACTCCAAGACCTTAATGTACTTCTTCTTGAGCCACTTCTTTGTTGCCTTGGTTATGGTTTTTGGGTCATTAGCCACTTTCTGACCGGAGGGATTTTTGCAGTTCCTAGAACATAATGTTCCTATAACCCTTCTTTTCTTGTGTTCTGACTGGACCAATTTGGGGATTATTAAGTTCCTCGGACCGCAGTTCCTTTAACGCTTTTAACTCCTACTTCAGGGCAGGGTATTTTCCCTTTTCCTAAGTCTACATTGATTGCGCCAACTTATAAGTCATGCTGTCTGTAAATAAAGCCATGCCGTCTGTAAATAAGCCATGCCGTCTGTGTAAGCAAAACATTACTTCAATTACTTGACTATGTGAATTACTACGAGAATGGACGGAATGCTGAACTCAAACGCTGTTTGATCTCTTTTATGAGGATCCCAGCAAGGCACAACAGGAACAATCCGATGGCCTCCTCCATGCTGGTTTGTTGTTGTATGCAGTTATATGTGGCGCTACGCTAAAGTCTAGTAACGACGCTAGAAAGACCGCTGCGGGGCTTGCGTCACTCCTTTATCCCTCCTACCAGTTCCTATGGCCACTTGGCCAGTGCGAATGTAAACAGCAAAACCTGTTTTGGGGGAGAGTAGTTTGTAGAACAGTTTAGAAGTGGTCTGTTCCTATAACTATGTTTCTGTAACTACTTGGTCGGAAAGCGGCTATTGTAATGGAATACCCACTGGAATACCCACCCACTGGAATACCCACCCACCCATTTTCAATGCCCTGGCTGAGGGAAGGAGGATCTCACCCAAGATTTGATGGTACATGGCCCCATCCATCTTTCCTTTGATGCGGTGAAGTTGTCCTATCCCCCTAGCAGAAAAACACCCCCAAAGCATAATGTTTCCACCTCCATGTTTGACGGTGGGGATGGTGTTCTTAGGTCATGGTGTTCTCGCTGTGTTTAGAGGCAGCATTTATCTAAAGACAGCGAGGTGAGTTGATGCCTATGAGCTCGATTTTAGTCTCATCTAACCAAAACACTTTCACCCAGTTCTCCTCTGAATCATTCAGATGATCATTCAAACTTCAGACGGGCCTGTACGTGTGCTTTCTTGAGCAGGGAGAGCTTGCGGACTCTGCAGATTTTTTGTTCTTATTCTGTCTCTGTGTTCAAATAAACCTACCATTCAAATGATAGACTGATTGTTTGTCAGTGGGCAAACGTACATAATCAGCAGGGGATCAAATAATGTCTTTCCTGACTGTACATATGTTTGATTGAGGACACAGTTGTTCTCCCACCATAGCAGCACCCATCGAGCAGCCTCAGCCTTGTAAGGACATGATTGACAACATGGTCCACAATTCACCTTTGGCTAAGCCCCGCCCCCCTTAGTTACTGTTGCTACGTCCGACAACTTCATCTGGGCTCTGGTTTGGTATCAACATGGCTTATGCTGTGACAGCTCTTCCTGCTGAAAATGTATTAAACTTTTATAAAGCAGCAAATAAAGTGTCCGATAGAAGTAGGCAAAATGGGCTGCAATATGCGTTTGAAGGCTATATTCAAGACATACAGGTGAAACGCAAGGAACAACAAGGCATCCAAATAGAGGCAAATGCATACCGGTCACAGTCAAAAAATGAACTACCGCGTATCCTCCTAATCGAGACGGAGGCTGGGACTAACAATATCAAAGAGCAACACTGTTCATGTAAAGCTGGGTAGGTCTCTATTCACTTCTATAATCGTTATTACAAAGCAAACGGACTACATGAGTATAACGTTGTATTTATTAGCAGCATGTGCTAGCGTATCAACAATAGATTGCCACTGTATATCTATGTTTATCTGTCTATGAAGTATAGCTTGCCAATTGAGTATTCATGAGATGCACCTTTGAGCTATTTTAGGGATCTGGGTGATCATTGGTTGATCTAACACTTCACACATGCCCCTTCATTTGTGAAAGTCAAGAGTTCACCTGAGAGCAATTACAGTAATCAATTCAGAACACATTTTCAAAAAAAAGTCTAAAAAGGAATGTATAGAAGATATGCTTGATTATGACAACATGTTTAACCATTTTGCATGTAGTGACTTGTGCAAAGAACTTATGCCTAGATGTTCTGTGGGGTTAGACTATTCAACAGTTATACAATATAATACATTTTGATCAACATAAGCATTTGCAACTTGTTCAACAGAATGAGAAATTGCTTTTATGACATGATATTAAATTCTGATCAGAGACGTGACAAAGCAAATGAGAAAAAATGTAATCAAACCTGAGTCAGGTGTGAAGGACAGGTGTTTCTCTGTTAAGACTTATCCTTGGGCTTCACCTTGACCTGCAACCTGGTCAGCACTGGTAGATTTCAACACCGGACCTGAGCACACTAAGCTGCTGCCCTGGGAGTTCTGCAACCAGTGTACATCCAGTAAAGCAGGCGTCTGAGACATCCACACACTGAACTAGGCTCAGAGAGCTAATGCAGATTCTTTTTGTGGCACACTGTTTAAGAATAATTGATTGTAGTCCTGCATTTATTTATACAGTATATAAATCACTAACCAAATCCAAATACGGTAAATAAAAAAATTCAACCTATCTGAGAACAGTAGCTGTTGAAGGGTTTAGTTTGGTTACATTCATTGTGTTGCAAACTGTTTAGCGTCCTCAACGGATAGTTCGCCTGACTCCAATCTGGGTGACAATTTGCGGTCCTCTGCTACACAACCCGTGCGACCGCACTCCTTGACAAGTTTCCAACAGTTTGAGCAAAACAAAATGTTCCAGTTAGCCCGATCAGCGGCAATCAAGCTGCTGTAGAGTGAGCTTCCGGTACGTTCTGATTCATGGTTTCTCTCCACCGCTGTAGGCCTGAGATGGATACTGAGTGGACCTACATCAGGGAACCCATTGAAGCCAACTCCATGGTGCTGAAAGGGTTAAGCCCCGACACGGAGTACCAGTTTGTGGTCCGAGCCGTCAACGTACACGGAGTGAGTCCACCCAGCGCCATCAATGACCCTGTCCGCACACCCGGTAACAGCCATAAATCTGTGTGTTTTCTTATTCTCCAATAATTGTATTACTGTGTCTTATTGTGCAGCAGTGTGTGTCTCTATGCATGTTTGTTGTGCGTGTTCAGTTCATTCTTTTTTGGAGATAACCAGCTGGTCCTGGACTGGGCTCAGTGTTGTTGTGTTATTTTAATGTAATGTAAATTACAACTTGTGTTGTTGTGTTATTTTAATGTAATGTGAATTACAACTTGTCTTGAGGTAGTAAAAGTTTTAGGGCTGAGTGATATTGACGTGTGAGTGGATGCAGGCCGAATGGTATCATACTTCCTCCTCTTCATCTGATTCTGACCAAATGTAGTGCACAGTGTGTAGAGTAGAGTGCCATTTGAGATGCAGAAATTTAGTGCACAGTGTGTAGAGTAGAGTGCCATTTGAGATGCAGAAAT
>JACXGM010026005.1:0-15057 GCA_016801145.1 Umbra pygmaea | reverse complement strand
GACGTGTTTTAAGTTGCGTTAGACAGCCAATCGCCGGTGACTTTGTCATTTTACGCAAGTATGCTAAATGATTATTGGCTCACAGACGCTTTGGAACCGAAAATTGGCACCGAAAAATAAATACTTTTTCGATACTCGATAGTATCGACGTATTTCGGTCGGTGCCATAAAAGTATCGATGTTCGGTGCCCAGCCCTAACCACGACTCGTGGCTACTGACAATCTATGAAGTACCTATGACAGCAGTGGAAGGAGGCAAGAGGCGAGTGAACAAACATCTTCGCAAGTGGCTTGGAATCCCACCAAGCTTCACATCAGTAGGGCTATATACCAGGTCTGGTCAGGTACAGCTACCCCTATCATCAGTGGTGGAAGAGTTCAAGGTGGCAAAGTGCCGGGTTGTGATGATGTACCAAGACTCCACAGATGAAAAAGTCAGAAGAGCAGGTGTCACTACGAGATCAGGACGCAAATGGGTGGCTGACACATCAGTGGCGCAAGCTGAAAGCGCATTGAAGCTGAAGGACATCATGGGGAACCCATGCATAGGGAGGCAAGGACTCGGATCCACCCACTTCCAGCAGTGGGGAAAAGCAGACCCAAGGCAGAGGAGGGACATGATTCGAGCCGAGGTCCGACACCTGGAGGAAGAAAGGCGCAGGTCAAGGGCCGTCGAACTTGGAACACAAGGTGCCTGGACAAAATGGGAACTGCCGAAGCGGAAGATCAATTGGCTTGAGATCTGGAGATTAGAGCCCTTTCGTATCTCCTTCCTGCTCTGTTTAGTGTACGACATCCTTCCATCACCAACAAACCTCCACAGATGGGGAATGAGGGAGGACCCACTGTGTAGGCTATGCGGAGGGAGGGGAACAATGGCGCACATACTGGCAGGATGCAAAACAGCTCTTAGCCAAGGAAGATACAGGTGGCACCATGACAAGGTTCTCAGTGCACTGGCTGACATCTTGGAGCGGGAGAGGCAGAAAAATTGCCTGACCAGTACAAGGCCGGCGACATTCATTCGGTTCGTCAGAGAAACCACCAGCCCCCAAGAAGACAAAAATTAGCCTCTTGCAAACAGCACAATCCTGGGAGATGAGGGTGGACCTGGGAAGGAAACTAGTCTTCCCCCAGGTTGTGCAAACACAGCTGAGGCCGGACATGGTCTTATGGTCTGAGGAGGCAAGGAAGATAATCTTGATTGAACTAATGGTCCCGTGGGAAGACTGGTGTGAAGAGGCCTATGAGCGGAAAGCCACCAAGTACCAGGACCTCGTTGAGCATTGTATGGCCAAAGGGTGGCAGACCTTGCTATTCCCGGTTGAGGTCGAGTGTAGGGGTTTCACGGCGCAGTCCGCATGGAAGACATTCACAGCTCTGGGTATAGCAGGAAGGGAAAGGAAGGCAGCTGTCCGTAGGTTGGGTGAGGCAGCAGAAAGAGCATCTTGCTGGCTATGGAGTAGGAGGGAGGAGTTGAGCTGAGGGCCAGGAGGAGATGGGCAGTGACTGGCCACTGCCGACCCACCAACTGGAGGGTGTTGTGGTTCAGGGTCGAAACACCCCATGAAAGTTGGACGCCACCTGATGACATCTTCTCCTGGCTGAAAGCTACAGTCATGCACTACAGTCAGTCACTGAGTTAGACAGCATCAGAATAGAGGTATCAAATAATTGTGTTTTAAAAAATTATTTTGAAGTTAATTTCTTTGCATTATTCAATGTTTGACAACACTGCATTTTTTTATTATTTTGACCAGTTGTAATTTTTTACAAATAAGTGCTCTCAATGCATACAGTACGAGTCCTACAAATACATTGTTTCACACTGCTCATCCAGGAAGTCTAGCAAGATGACTATGAAGATAAATGCCTTGTCCTGCAACGGTGCAGCTGACTGCTAAGGCAGGGACTTCTACACTGTTCTGGTATTTTTAATGCTACATTTTCTTTCTCATTGCAGGAAATCAGTTTATTCAGGCATTTGTCAAGTAGACATACTATTTGTTTTTGTCTCTGGTAGTCTACTACACTTCCATTGGTAGCATTTCCTAAAGGCAGACAAGGTAGGATTGTTGGGTTTTGATTTATCGTGGTTGAGTGTTGCTCTCCAAGTAAACTGTGATTCATTGTGGCCATAGTTTTTAATCGTCTGATTGCTTGGAGAAAATCTATATTGAGGTTTATGTTAGAGAAGGCTATCACACTGTCACCAAGGAATGAGCTGTATGAGTACCTACCATTGGAGTACCCTCAAACCCATTCAGAGCTTCAGAGGGTGTGACTCCTGAGGTCTAGGGTGGTCCAGTGTTCTAATAAGCCTCCACCTACTGCACTGGACACTGACCTACTTTTTGCCTCCATCTTTTAACATTTAGTTTTTTAATAAATAAATTTTCTAGCTTTGGGTTATGCTTTATTTTGATAGTCTGAAATTCCATTTGTAGGTGCTCTAGATAGTTTGTTGATGCTATGACTCTCGCAACTTATTGTGTAGGTTAAGGGTAGGGGTAAGTACAATACGGTTTAGGGTAATCTTTAAGGTTAGGCTTAATATTAGGGGAAGGGTTAAGGTTAGGGTTAGAGTTAGTACATATTTTGTTAAAATATTGTTGATAGTCTGCACATAATCTGATGAGCATCTACAGATATACCTTTTGGACTCTCAACATATAGGGCCCTAATTTAACGATCTAAGCGCACGGAGTGAAGCGCATGGTGCAAGTGCGCTTTGGGCGTGTCCAAATCCACTTTTGCTAGTTTCACAGTGGAAAAAGGCAGGGCGCATGGTCTAAAAGGGTTGAACTAAGTGTCTTCATTTATTCATAGGTGTGTTTGGTGTAACATGCAATAAACCAATCAGAAATTCATCACCCATTCCTTTAACAAGCCAGGTGCATTTGCACCTTTCGTGCATTGCTATTATGATGGTGGATTTGCACCGTAATATTTTTATTTGTAATCTTTTGCATGTTTGTGTGCTGCTGCGCTTCCCTGTGTATGTGCAGCAACTGTGCACACGCTGTGCATACGCCTAGGTTCATTTGACTAATTTGCTGTTAAAATAACAATGATATGCAATAACATAGTCTATTGACTTTAGACCAGGTTTTTCATTTTTTCGCTCAATGGCGCGATCACTTTCCGCTGCTTCAAAATAGCAATACACCCAGAATTATCCTGAACACACCTCCCTGTTAGACCAGCACACCCATTTGCACAAATATGGGCGCAGGTGCACTTGCTATTTAAACGATGTGGGTGCCAGACGGGAAATTGACAACTGCGTTGGTCTTATACTAGCAAAGACACATGCGTTCAGGCTTTGTGCTGCATTGTGCCGTGTGCAAGATAGGGCCCATAGTGTTACCAAAGTTTGTCCCCCACTTTGGCAGTTCACAGGGAAATGCATTAGATTTTGAGTTTTACAGAGCTGTTTAGAAGTAAGCTACAGTGTTGTTTTGAATCAGTAGGCATCTTTAGATAAAACAGACAGCATAGCCTAATCCATTTGCATTTATATCTTCTTAAGTTATACAGAGTTTTTTGTAAACAACTTCAATTTATCTCAGTCATTTCTCGCTCATAATTCAATTAAAAAGGGTTTGATTGGTGGCACGTGAAAATTTTGTTTTCATTGCCAATGCTTATTCGAAACAAGAAGCATGGCCTCCTACAGAACGTAGTGTTCTGATTTGCTGCCTCACAACATAACTGCGTCACAACTCTGTCAGGGTTTGTATCCTGGTCACGGCACTCTGGCTATGCCAGAGGGAACCATGCTAAGGACGGCACAAATTGATACAGCACTTCCCGGGATAGATGGTTATAAGGTCGGACATAATTACTTTGTCAGATTGCTCTTGAGCAACTCCTGATAATTCATATTGTTTGGTGAATGTGTAAACCTTAAAAAAAAGTATGAAACTAATAAATAACAGAAGTAAAAAATAACAAAGGAGCATATTTAAAGGGAAAATACACCTGTCTGTCTGTCTGTCTGCAGGTTTCAGTTTATACAATGATAGCAGCCCTGGGAAAAGACCTGCCCCAGAGACAGTGGTAAGGATGGGGGAGAAGATGGAGAGAGAGACTGCATGCGGACGAGTTGAAGGGACACAATTTCAAATAGAAAATGTATTACGGCTTGTGTGTTACAGCTTGGAGAGGATGCTGAAGTCTGGCGCTCAAGTTACACACCACAGCCTTGGAGGCCAGAGGTACATGTGGTTTTCACTTCATAGCAACTCCACAGAACCTGCCTGGGCTTGTCAATCCTTTATTAGTATGATTAAAGATAAACACTACTACATTCGATTAATTTATACACCCATTTCCAATTTTAAAAAGCAATTTTCCTAGCATTATACAGTGTTAACCTGCCATTAATCATTAACCCATATAAACTGCTTCTTCTGTTTTTTTTTAAATATCATTAAATACGTTCTACTGCTTTTGAAAACTGGTCACTGAAAGACAATGTAGTTCTGTTTTCACTCTGTGAAATCCTACGCAGTGCACCTTTAATTATCTGGCTGACTTTATTATCTGCATCAATCCAATAAGGTTCCAGTTGCTGCCAGTGACTTTGTTCTCCAGTTTTATGATTATGATAATGTTGTATATACATCTGTCCCCTCAATAAAGTCTATGCTGACTTTGTTTTCCAGTTTTATGATTATGATAATGTTGGATATACATCTCGCCCTTCATTAAAGTCTATGCTGACTTTGTTGTCCAGTTTTATGATTATGATAATGTTGGGTAACACTTTATTTTGAGAGTCCAAAAAGTGTATCTGTAGATGCTCTACAGATTATCTGCAGACTATCAACAACATTTTTAACAAACTATCTACTAACCCTAATCCTAACCTTAACCCTTCCCCTAATGTTAAGCCTAACCTTAACCATTACCCTTAAACATATTCTTAACTTACACCTACCCTTAAATTACACAATTAGTTGCTTATCAACAGACAGTTTGTTGATAGTCATATCATCAACAAACTATCTGTAGAGCACCTACAGATGGAATTTCGGACTCTCCAAATAAAGTGTAAACTAATGTTGTATATACATCTGGCCCCTCATTAAAGTCTATGGTGACTACCGATTAAAAGGTTTATTTAACATACAATATGCCTTACTTGATCTCAAAGTAGGGGCGCAGATGGCTCAGTGGGTAGGGAGTCAGAAGGTTGCCAGTTTGATTCCCGACTGAGCCAAATGTCGTTGTGTCCTTGGGCAAGACACTTTACCCTAATTGCTCCCAGGTCGTTGCTGTAAATAAGAAATTGTTCTTAGTCAACTTACCTGGTTAAATAAAGGTTAAATTAAATTAAAAATTAAAATTCATTAAAACAAAATGCTTGCCCTTCCATTGAAACACTGCCCCACAAACATGACTTAATTAAGTAGATTGCTAGTAGTAAAACAGGTATTTCTTGTTTTTCATTACAGCACCATATTGTGCCAGTCCGCGCCCATCTTGGCATCGATGGTGTATCTAAAAACTTCCTGCTGGGTAGCATACCATACTGGTCTATACTGGAGGAAAAATATATCTAGTGGACTGGTGGGAGGTTACAAATTGAGAAAGTCAACAGCCAATGTTTGTTGGTTTCTTTACTTGAATTGACACAAATTTCTTGAGGATTCTAAATAAAGATCATTTTTTGGCACCATAATTACATAAAAATAGAAATGGGTAAAATTATTTAAATAATTTAATTTCTTTCCCATTTCAACAGGAATTTACATCAATCACAGGTCCGTCTTTGATAACTGTCATGAATTTTAGGTGTTGCATTTGTGTGTAACGAAACACTACATAGTGTAGGGAAGTATTATCTGATATGAATTGCTTTTTTTGTAATTGTAAAAATATCAAGAAACAGGTTTTATAGCTTTATAAGCACAGTTCTTTTAGAGGAAGTACCGGTAGCCTTCTCACCAGCAAATACTTCTGTATGCAAACAGTTCTTTGAATCAGACAAGTCTACGCAAATTCTCTCTCCAGCTGTCAATCACAAAAGGATTTTCTGATTGGTTGTGGAAACAATCTGCACTGTACTGGACCACTCCCGTGTTGGCACTGAGCATTGTGGTGCGCTTCGATGTGGCAAGTGGGAAATGTAGTCTGTAGTGAGCCATGCGGTAAGGGGTATAGATATGTTTTTGTCAATCTGGGTCTAGAGCGTTTTGTCTAGTAACGTGCACAGTGAGTTTACAGCTGTGCCACCCAGTGAGCCGGAGGGAGTAGTTTATGTCCATATTTCACTGTTGTGTTTCTGTCTCCAGTACAAAGGAAGGGCTAACCTGCATATCTTTGAGGACTGGTGTGGCAGCTCAACCACTCAGCTCCGCCAGAACCCCCATTACCCACTTTACCCACATGTGAGTCACACACATTTACTAAGTCTAAAGCCCTACACCTGAGGCAGGTGTGGCGATCTGAGAGAATTCGATTAGGGTATTTAATATGATGAATGCTATGTTTAGGCTATCCAAGGGCAATATAATATGGAGTTAATACCAGATTGTTTACACCTCTCAAATTCTCTTAGATGTCCAGAAAAGCATAGTGTAGGGTTTAGTGTTTGATTTGGGATTGGAGAACACACTCTGGCCTCATATAAGATACACAACATGCTTGTGTTAGTCCCTTAACCACCAGACCTGGCTCGTCATGCATGCCCTCATCCTAGCTGAAACCTGCACTAATCCTCTGACACTCTTCAGTTTTCTATCTGGCTTTTTTTCTTATTCTTTTAATGTTCTGTTTCTCCCCTCTAGTCTAGAATCACAGTAAAAAAGCTGGCTGTTTCACCCAGATGGACAAACTATGGCCTTAGGATCTTTGGATACCTTCACCCATATACCGACGGTACTCTCCTACACAAGTTTCAATATAAATGGCTGTGGAAGCATTTTAGTTGACTAAACACTAAATAAATGTTCTGGTTGTTTTCATACTGCATTTGCTACTTTGATATTTTTTTGGAAATTTTGATTAAAACACCAATGTCAATTTGTATTTCAATTGATGTAAAGGAAATTAAAGTTTGCCTAGTGGCTGCTTTTGAATAAAATGCATCCTTACCTGTTCCTACACATTTCTCCACTCCTTTTACAACAACCAAGTTAACATTTGGTACAGTCCTGTAATTGTCCTGCTAGAAATGTGCCTTTGAGTGGCAGAATCTGGACAGGTAGATTCAAAATAGAGAGAGAACCATTAGAAAAACAGGAACGACACCTGCCGAAGAGACACTTAAAAAATCTCCAATCAAGTAATAATATAACAAAATGACAAGAACATAGTGCTTCTATTATCCTTTATTGACGAGAAAAGATGAAGCAGAAACCAAGGAGACGGGCATATAGGGGAGTCAGTGGAAGGGCACGGACGGCCGCGCCGGGGCTTGAACCGCTGTCGCCAGTGTTCATGAGTGGGCTGGAGTCCTGAGCTTAGACCACTACTCCAAACTGAGGCACCACAATAAGGTTTTTAATACCTTTGGTGCAATAAGTCAACCAATGAAGTATACACTCAAACATACAGTTATACGTGTCCCAATGAAACTGAACAAAAGGAACTCAAACATGAAACTCTCTGAGGAACATCTAATACCCTTCAAGGAATGCTCTGACAAGATGTGTCTTCTGTGTGTGTGTGTTCCAGGTGAGTTTGTGTTTGCAGTGAGTTCAGATGATAACTCTGAGTTCTGGCTGAGCTGGGATGAATCGCCGCTCAACCTGCAGCTACTGGCCTGGGTCGGCAAGGTGGGCTTTAACTCTATCTGTGTTCCTGCATACCTGACAGAGCTCCTGTTACAGTAATAATACATACATTATTAGACCGCTCTCGTCACATCATCTGACCTGCTCATCTATGTTCTCTAACCCAAAACAGCATAGAGAAATGTCTGAGCAGAGTTCCAGCATCCAGTTTAAAGGGGATTTAAAATGCCTGGGTTTTTAAAATAAATATGTCTGTTTTCTGTGTTTAATCTGTGGTAGTCCAGCTGGGCACTGTGCTTCTGTACTGCATTCTCTGCCTTCTACACACTCTGGTTTTCAATTTGTGTTATTAGATCTATTTGGGCAAAACATTTTCAAAACAAACAGGGTACTTGCTGAATATGTGTGAATATCATTGCTTTAACTTGTTGGCATGGTTAACTTTATAAATTACTGTCTTTTCTGTCAAACTAAATGTGTGCATGTGGAAGCTTATATCATAGTTCTACTTGACCTGCATGGGCACAGGTTCAGAACTGACCATTTGGTCTGCATGGTGTAGTGGGCTAAGTCGCGTTGCAGGACAATCTGTGTCATAATAGTCAGTGGCTCGAGCCTGACTATAGGTTCTCAGACTTTTTTCAGGACCTCCTGCACAAGGCAGTGCAAATTGGCATAGTGCTGCCTGGAATTTGATTAGATAAATCATATTATCAATCCTGCCGCATATTGGCATAGTGGCTGTAAATTACAGCGGAAGTATATTTGGTGAGCGTAATCATCCCTGTGCATGATCCAACTAAAGGCTGCCGTGTTGGATGAGCAGTGCAAAAAGAAACTGTGGCTCGGCAACATGTGTTTGGATGAACCATGCTCAGGCACCTCGCCATCCCGCAGATCTGTCCAAGGAGTTGCGGAGCTGCCGACAAGACAGGGTTAGTGGGGATTGGGAAGGACATGGGAGAAAAAAGACCATTTGGGAATTTTCTTTGAGGATTTGTTTGCAACTAAGAATAGTTGATCTTATCTGTACAGTTTTTGACTAATAGGAGCCTTTTTCTTTTGGAATTCTAAAAGATTATAGTCAGAGGTTTGTATATGTAAACTTGTATATTGGTAAATGCACTGCTCAAAAAAATTAAGGGAGCACGCAATCATCCCAGTATAACACAAATTCAATAAAACTTAAAGGCTATCAATCTGTCCAGTTAGGAAGCATAAGCGATTGCAAATCAATGTCACCTGTTTTAGTAAAAAATTTAAGTGACAACAGTTACACTGGAGAGGCCACATCGAGACAACTCCAAAAAGGGAATGGTTTTGAAGGTGGTGGCCACAGAGTTGCTCTCTCTATATCCTTCCAGATTGTTCTTCAGTTTTGCATTTGGCTGGTGTCCTTGTCACTACTGTTAGCATGATGCGGTACCTGCAGCCTGTTCAAGTTGCACAGGTAGTCCAGCTCCTCCAGGATTTCACATCCATATGTGTCGTCACAAGGTTTGCTGTGTCTCCCAGTACAGTCTCTAGAGCATGGAGGAGATACCAGGAGACTGGCCATTGCATGAGAAGACCTGTACAGGGCCGTAGAAGGGCATCAACCTAGCAGCTGGACCGGTATCTGCTCCTTTGTCTGAGGAGGAACAGGAGAAGCACTGCTAGAGCCCTACAAAATGACCAAACACCATGAGGGTGGCATGAGGGCCCTGGGTTCCTCCTGGTGCAGGATAATGCCCGGCCTCATGTGGCCCGATTGTGTAAGCAGTTCCTGGATGAAGAAGGCATGGATGCCATTGACTGGCCCTTATGTCTCCAGACCTGAATCCAATTGAGAACCTTTGGGACAATATGTATTGGTGCATCCACTGTTGCCAAGTAGCTCCACAGACTGTCCATGAACTCACTGATATTCTGATCCAGGTCTGGGAGGAGATCCCCCAGGACACCATCCGTCATCTCATCAGGAGCATGCCCAGATGTTGTCGGGAGTGCATACAGGCACGTGGGGGCCATACACAATACAGAGTCACATATGAATTGCCATGATGAAATTCACGCAAGTTGGGGCAGCTTGTGATTTCAGTTTTTTTTCACTTGTTTTCAGTGTGCGCTTGAATCCAGCCCACAATTGGTTGGTGATTTAGTTTCTTTGACTGATGTTATGTAATTTTGTTACACAATGTACAGTAAAGATTTTGGTCTTTAATACAGTTGTGCTCATAAGTTGCATACCCTGGCAGAAATTGTGAAATTTTGGCATTGATGTTGACAATATGATTGTTCCTGCAAAAATGCAGACTTTTATGTAAGGATAGTGCTCATATGAAGCCAATAATTATCACACAGTTTATTGGCACCTTTGTAAACCATAATGATTACAGGAATCAGCCAAATGGCCCTGGTCAAAAGTGTACATACCCTTGATTGTTTGGCTTTGTTACTAACACACAAGGTGATACACACAGGTTAAAATGGAAATTAAACCTAAATTTCCTACACCTGTGGCATGTTAAATTGAAATTAGTGTCTGTGTTTAAATAGGAAATTAGTTTGTTAGCTCTTACATAGATGCACTGAGCAGTCTAGATACTGAGACAGGTGGAACAGAAAAGAACAGTCAAAAGACCTGCGTAATAAGGTATTGGAACAGCATAAAGTTGGAAATGGATATAAAAAGATATCCAAAGCTTTGCAAATGCCAGTCAGTACTGTTCAATCACTTATTATGAAGTGGAAGATTCTGGGATCTCTTGATGTCAAGCCAAGGTTAGGTAGACCAAGAAAGATTTCAGCCAAAACTGCCAGAAGAATTGTTCGGGATACAAAGAAAAACCAGCAAGTAACCTCAGGAGACATACAGGCTGCTCTTGAAAAAAAACATTTTGGTTGTTTCAAGGAACACAATACGATGATACTTAAACAAAAATTAGCTGGATTACTGCGCTAGTGAATAAATCCCTGTTACAATATGCCTAATAACAACTTGAAATGCCTTACAGCTTCTGGCACACTGTAATTTGGAGTGACAAGACAAAATAGAGCTTTATAGTCACAACCATAAGCACTGTGTTTAGAGAGGGGTCAACAAGGCCTATAATGAAAAGAATACCATCCCCACTGTGAAGCATGGTGGTGGCTCACTGATGTTTTGGGGGGGTGTGAGCTCTAAACGCACTGGAAACCATGTGGAAATTGATAACATTCAGCATTGATCTTGCCATCAGACAATACTGGCAGACAATTTGCATTCTTCTTCAGGAAAGCGGTGCATGGGACGCGCTTGGACATTCCAGCATGACAAAGACACTAAGCACAAGGCCAAGTTGACCCTCCAGTGGTTACAGCAGAAAAAGGTGAAGGTCCAAAGACTTTAAAGGACCTGGAGGCATTTTGCCAAGACGAATGGGCAGTTATACCACCAGCAAGATTTCAGGGCCTCATAGACAACTCTCAGGAGGATATGCAGACTTTTGAACGGGTCATTCATTTATTGTCTTTAAAAAAGATTGAATTGCCTGCTCACTCATGTTTTCTTTCAAAATGGTACATCTATTACTAATTCTCCAGGGGTGCAAAACCTTTGAGACCCACAATGTGATTTTAGTGTGTTAGAATTTTCTTTAGCAGTGTACATACAATGCACATTTTCTGTCCACGTGCACCTGCCGTTGTGTTTACACTCTGTTTGTTTTTGTGTGTGCGTGCGTATGTATGGTGTTTTACAGACTGGCACGGAGTGGGCGGCTCCTGGTGAGTTTGGAAAGTACGCTAGTCAGACTTCTAATCCAGTTAGGTGAGTCTGCTTAATAATGTGATGTATTCAGTAGTGGATGTGAATCACTTGTGAATCACTTGTGAATCACTTGTGAATCACTTGTGAATCACTTGTGAATCACTTGTGAATCACTTGTGAATCACTTGTGAATCACTTTTGAATCACTTTTGAATCACTTTTGAATCACTTGTGAATCACTTGTGAATCACAAATTTCTAATTTAGTTTTTTTTATACAGTGATATACAAGCTGAGACCAAAAGTCTCTAACAGTTGAGCCCTGTGGAACATCAATATTTTTTTAAAACACCAACCAAAAACTAAAACAAACAGTGAAGATACAATAACATCTTATAAAATAGTTAAAACATTTGCATACAAAAGAAACATTCACAGTTAATTGTTAAAAGGTAATGCAACAGACATTTAAGTGTGTGCAGGAACTAAAAGCTCTAACTGTTTTCAATAGTGTGGGGCTTGGAATTCAAAGGAAGTTTTACCTACGTTAACTCAAAATTTTGAGACAGATACACTGTGTTTGACCTTAGAATTTTTTGGAACTTAAATGAGAAGTTTCTGTAGAATAGCCTTATCTACAAACATTAACTAATGTCTGGACTTTCTAAAGATCAAGGAAACCCAGCCCACTGAGTTGTATAAAAATGATGTGCGTCCCTTGTTTTAATTGTTTTAGGGGCTGGAACTGACATTTGCATATATAGTATCAATCAGCCTATTCTAAAAATGGGTATTTATTAAAAATATATTGGTTTCTTAAATGACCAATGAAATAAAAACATTATAAAAAGGCAAAAGAGTCATACTCTGCTAAAATTTTGTGGCATGCTTCTCGCTCAACACGAGAAGCTGCACACAAAGTGCACATCGCTTTGTTTGAAAGTGAAAAGTACTTGTGTCAACGTCGGACAGTTACATCAAATGACAGTTATTTCACAAGAGTTTTTTCTGGAGGTTAGAAACTGGAAAGAAATGAAGTTTCTAACAGACCAAAAGCATATGCGGTGCACAGGAGGTTCGTTCGTTCCAAAATAGTGCAATCCGAACTGCTGCCACTCCTTTGCTAGCTGGTGTGGTTCTGGCCTAATGTGAAGTGTCTGTGAATGTCTTTGATTTACAATAATATTGAGTACCAAAAACACCAGACAGAAAAGCATGGACGCCAGGCTACAGAGGCAATGTTTCTACAAATTAGCATAGTGTAACTATATATTGTCTTTGTTGTAGTCTGCTTGTTCACAGGAAGTACTACTTTGAGTTTGTCCATAAACAAAATGACAAAGGAACAGACCACATGGAGGCATCAGTGAGTCTTCCTCTTCTCTATTCTTTCTGTGTGTGTTTGTTTGCATTTGTCTTTTCTGTTCATTTGTTTATGTGAGTTGATCTTGAGGGTTTTCTTGTAGGTGGTAGTATCCAGTGTGTGTATTTGTTTTGATACAGTGGAGGCTGAACAAAGAGGGTCTAAAATTTACACTCATCAGCTCCAAGTACATATCCCTCTACACCGGTGAGTACATACACACACACACACAAACACACACGCGCACACAGCCCAACTAAATAAAATGTCTAACTAAATTTTGATCCTAGCTGTTTCAGTCCTGTATTTCATATACATGTCTCTGTGTTTTCAGATGAGTCCACTTTAAGGATGAATGATGTCAGTCATATACCCCAAACAGCTGCAAGCCACACCCTCTCGCCTAGCAACCAGCCTGACAAACATCCCGCTGTCGACATGCTAAGAGTCGACCCACGAGACACAGCCTACCAGAGTAAGTCATCACTGTTTCACTCTAACACACACTACAGCACTACTGCCATAAGAGAGAACAACTAACAGGTGTGTGTGTGTGTGTGTGTGTGTGTGTGTGTGTGTGTGTAGTCCCTGCCCTAGACAGTAGGTACCTACAAGGTGTGTTACCTGACTGCTCCTATAATCCCAGCTACAACATCAAAGGTTTCCCTCTGCATCGATACCAGGGCCTGGAGTTTGTAAGTTCCCTAAATAACACACTTGGAAGTCAGACATTGGAGGCTTAATGTGGTTGATCTGGTGATATGGCTGTTTGCGTGTCTCCAGGTGCACATGTCCTTCATCTACCCTAATGACTACACAAGACTCACACACATGGAAACACACAACACCTGCTTTTACCTCAACAGCCCCATGTACCTGGACAGGTGAGGAGGGAACAGTGTGTTTGTATCGCATCTCTGAACACCACGAACTTCAAACACAGTCTGAAAACCCACTTGTTCAGTTTGGCTTTCCCCTCAGAATAGCTTTCTCCTCCGTCAGCACAATAGTTTATAATTAGTTTTTATTTCTTCTATTTCTAGTGCTCTTCTAGTGTCCTCGGGTTTCCTGAAATATTTTTTTAAAAGTCTAATCTATTATTTGTAATGATGTGAAGTGGAACTGACCGGAAATGGATGACCGCTTCACACTATTGCTCTAGTCTTAGAACAGGACAAGTGCATTTACTGGAGGCAAATCTGCTCTGAGGAAGAAATCCATGTGACTGAGTGACTCAATGTAGAGACCTCAGGGTACTTCACAATTCATTAATATTGTTAATGTTTAAAAGAGTTAATGTGCGGTGAGGGTTAGTAGTCCTATAGTCAGGCACTAAATCTGGTCAAATATCCTCTTGGAGCATTTAGCCGTTTGGAATGCAAGCTCCACCTTCTACTGAGTCAACTAATGACATACATCTTTTCCTTCGGGGCAGAAGGAAGTTTGTGTGGGCTTTCTCATTGATCTGCTGCTTCACCTGACTTCTGTTTCCATATATAATACACATTGTTATATCCGGCCTGCCATGAAAAGTGCAAATAGTAAATTGAAATCCTACTATTGAGCTTGAGCACGGCCTTAACCCAATCACCATTTGACAAAATTATTGGTGACGAAAATGAAAAAAACATTTTACTCAACCAGGAAGAAACATTAAGACCTACAGTAGGCCTCATACACAAGTGTGCCCTGGGAACATAACAACAAAGAAATGACACATATACATGCAAAATATGCAAAAATATTTTTGTCTACGTGTCGTCATATATTTATTTTGCTCATGTGCAAATACAATGTAGCCTATTGGGCACTGGATAGGCAAATGAGATGTGACAGCAGTATTTTCTATATGTAAAGTCTGGTTGCAGGTGCAGCTGTAAATGGGTGGAAAGATATAGTTGATGCAATCCACATTTACCTACTGGCCTAGGGTATGAGATGAAAAGTGGAATAATAAAGAAATTACATGGGAATCACAGAATTTGTAACAGAATTGTCCCAAAAAATCTAATGGATTTTATAGACCCTAGAGACTGGAGTAAGTGAAACTCAAATGAGATTTATTACCATTTACCAACCAAACAAGTGCTACCACTGATGTCATGAATAAAAATAGCAAGCCCCCCCTTCCATCTCTGTCCTCTGTCCCCTCCTGTCCTCTGTCCCCTCCTGTCCTCTGTCCCCTCCTGTCCTCTGTCCCCTCCTGTCCTCTGTCCCCTC
>JACXGM010026004.1:0-15058 GCA_016801145.1 Umbra pygmaea | reverse complement strand
AACTAAATATTATATGGATAATTAAGGATTTGTGAAGTGATGAATATTATCCTTTTATTAAGCATGGCCCAAACATAAGCTATTGTTGAATTAACACAAACGTTGTTATTGAAAATAAATATGTTGTCTTATAAAATGTCTTTTTTTGGGGGGGTATTTTTGACCTCTGTATTTGTTAAATCCTGGTTACGGCCTTGCTGGTAGGTATGCTGGGGCTAATAGAATGCCAAGATGGTCAGCAGAACCAAGGGGGGGCAGGGGGACGGCTTTATATGCTTCTGATACTGATCCATAACATTTATCTAGTGCTTTTCCTAAACGGGTGGGGCAGTTTATATATTGATAAAAACCCTTTAGGGATCTGTCCACTAAGCAATGATTAAAATCACCTAAGATAAATTTAGGGGCATCTGGGGATATAAGTTCAAGTTTATCTAAAGTTTTTCTAAGACAATCAATGGCTATAGATTCTTTAGCTCTGGGATGAATGTAGACTAAAATTAAAAAAAGTTGTGGAAATTCCCTTGGTAGATAGAAGGGTCGCAGGGAAACAGCCAGTAGTTCGATGTCAGCATTGCATAGTTCTTCCCTAATAATCGTTGTCGTGCACCAGCTCATGTTTACATAGAGGCAGACACCGCCTCCCAGCTGTTTGCCTGTGAGCGTGGGATCTCGATCAAGACGTTCCAATAGATACTTATCTTGTAATGTGTGTAGTTGCACTGCCCTAAATCCAGTCATAACTATAAAGAATATATATATATATATACTATGTGTGTATGTGTAGTATGTATATGTACAACAAGTAAAAGCACTGTGGTCCTCCTTGGCCCATGGAGCCTGCTAGTGCGCACAAATAAACAAAGTAACCGTTGTTGTTTTGGTTTGGAAGGAAAAACTTCTCTTAACCAAGATACACACTTCAGTAAGAAGATGGGTGCATGGGGAATGACGTCTAAGACTGCGAAGATAATTACTGTAGAAAAGATGGCAGGTAGGTTCCTCAGAGTAACAGGACTGACATGGGAAAGTGCAAGTACGGTATGTGTATAAACATTGTTCTTAAAACCTTTTTCAATACATTCTTATTTTCCTCTATAACCCACTCTTTGTAGATGCTTAAAACATAAAACATGCCTTGTTTAGAGTTTACCATCCTAATTAAGGAATTAAACGGTTTGATATGCCTTCTGACTTTTATTCTGAAGGTTTTCTCATAATACCAAACCTATGACGTCATATTTAGTGTTACCTTACTATCGGAATATAGATCGAGGTCTGTCAGTTCCGCAGCTTCGTAACGTATATAGCTGCTAACCTAAAGCTAGTTTATGGTGCATTACTCATTGCGTTTTATACAACCGTTTAGCGTACTTGACCTATTTAAACTAATTTGCTAGTTAGGTAGCTGGCTGATTACTTTAGTCGCAGCACTGGGGAAGGAATTAACGATATCTAACATCACCGACCATGCGTTCACGAAACGACTTCCTCCATGATAAAGAAGAGGTCTGCTGGACGGAGAAAGAAACTCTTGTGAAAGAGGAGGAGGAAGAAGAGCCTGTAACAGTTAAAAAAGAAGTAGAATCTGAGAATGTTACAGTGAAACAAGAGAAAGAATTTGGAGTGAAAGACGTTTTCAGACTAAATATAATAGAGGTTACTGTGAAAGAAGAGGATGTTACTGTGAAAGAAGAGGATGTTACTGTGAATGAAAATGATGTTACTCTGGAAGATGAGGAACATATAGAAAACCATGTTGTGTTTGAATTGAAAGAAGAGTTGAAAAAAGAGGACTATGTCTATGGAGTGGAGGAAAGGACAGATAATCTGATTATTACAGGTAATTACATTTGAGCAGACGCTCTTATACAGAGAGTGTATACACACTCAAACACGAATGAATGCCTCTTTTACCACACACACTGGGTAATTATATGGTGCTTTGGTGTTTTCTTTTGGGAATGTATTACTTTTCTGCAGCTGGGACAGGGACATATCCACTTTTTTAGGAATTATTATCATGTTAAGGCAAATTTGGTGAAACCGTTTGACTGAACATAAATCTGAAGCACAGACCAACACGTTCCCTTCTTCTGGCTCACGACAATACCACCACTGTGTTGACCTTGATTAGCAGAACAATGCATGGAACGCAGCTCTGGAATGATACATTTCTTGAAGTAAAAATTATGAAGTAATTAATGTTTATTAATTAAATATATTAAATAATATTAATTAAACATGTTTGATAATTAGTAAGTGAAATTTAAAAAGTCTCGAGCACATTACAATTCTTTGTAAAAAAAAAAGCCACATCACTCATTTATAAAACGTGGCGTACGCACAAAAGAAGACGTACGCAGCTCTCTACGCAATAATTGGGATTTATAAAAAGCAAACTTGACGGGAAAATGTGCGGTCCTTCGCGGAAACTCTGACCCAGGCGTACGCATAATAACGGGTGAAATGAGAAATGGCGACACCATCGGCAGATGGATGAAACACGTAGGCTACTGTAGATCCGTCTAAAACTGCAGAGCGTTGTGTAACCGAAATTGAAATACTGCCTCTCATAAATAATATGAAGATGTCACAAAGCCATGCATACAATTAACAGCCTGCAGAGAAATACAAACAATATAAAACAAGATTGTAAGGTAAAGGCAAATGAAGGAAATATTGCACATATTTGCAAAAAGAACACTCAATAATATTATGTAGGCTAATTATATTGGCATGTTATGTAATTCATCCTCATAAATAATATGGTAAACAGAACAAAATCATGTTTAAAACTAATATTATTGTCGATACTCTGTCTGGCGGTGCAGATAAATAGATGATGATAACATAGATAATAAATAGACAGTCTTTTTTGTCAATTGTGGAATATTGTTTTCATAGTATAAATGTCGTAATCAGATACAGAAACATAGTGTTCATTTATATGCATTTAGTTTGTTTTATTTTTAAATGTGTTCCATCGTGTCGCATGTCTTAACCATTTTGAAAGGTTCTAGATTTTCTATTTGTGCAGAACTATTTTACATTTACAATTAGATTAATACATCTGTAGATTATCAGATACAATCAAATGGATGGTTATAAAAAGCCATGCCATCACAATGCGTAATGATCCACAATAGCTGACCTTGCAATGTTAGAAGATAACAATTATAATTATAATAATAGCCTAATAATGAATATTATTTATTGGCGCCTTTCATATCACTCATAACAGGATTTCTGGCGACATGGCACTTTCCAGATAGAATTTACTGACGGGAAGTCAGGGATATCTCAGCCGAGTTATGCCAGGCGTGTTAGTCGGTATAATAGGCTTGGCGCATAAGTACAGGAAGTTTCCGTACACGGCGGGTGAACAGGCAATCAAAAAAGCACAATTTGCAGCTATGTCCGGTATCCCAAATGTAATCAATGTTTTGACTGCACTCATGTTGCCATAAGGACACCGAATGAGAACGCTTTCATTAATCGAAAGCATTTTCATTCCACCAATGTCCAAATAATTTGTGATGCAGACATGTTGATCTAATGTTACACATTTCCCCCACCCGTGGCATAGACACTTTCGCGATGAAGCACTATAGACGCTTTTCAACATCGACTGATATCTGACCACTTTTTTTATTTCGGCCACTGCATTCACAGTGTCTGCAACCTTTTGCCACTCCAACGCATTTTCGCCGTTCGTAATAGGCACACTGTGCGCATAAAACAACCTTTTCCTCCTCTTTTCCACCTCGCCAACAATATTTTCTACTTGACATTGAGTGAAGTTGCTTTTTTGGTTTTCCTCACTACTGTGTATGCCATGATTTCTCAATCAATGGATATTAAAGGAGAATTCCGGGCGATTTCAAAACGTAGCTCTGTTGTTTGCATATCGGAAGTGCCGTCAGTAGCGTTAATATCTCAAACAATCTGTATTGCCAAAACTGTGTTTACCTTTTGCTGCCAGTATACAACCATTACGCATTTACGGGGCAAGTTAAAAAACGTGATTTGAGCCACTAAACATGTTTGAAATGTCATTACTAGTCCATATCCATGTGCAGTTATTCCTTATAGTGAACACAGCGAATTTGAACAAATAAGTTTGTGTACATACCTCTGTTTATTTCCCATTTTCCAGTAAAGTCCACACTAGTCGATTGTCAAAGTCATACAATGCAATATTCCAAAATGTATTTTTTCCGCAAAAAAAACAATTTGCCGTGGGTATATCCATAAACTACTTTCACAACGTTGATCGGCTGTAACCTGACAATTGCCTTCACAGCTCCCAACAGTTCAAGAGTTATCGCACATGTGCATAGGTAACTAAGCAACACTTGACTCAGTCGGTGAGCTGCCAAGGAAGCGGTGTCAGGTTACCTGGCAGACTTGCTACATATTATTTGGACATAACCACGGCAAATCGCTTTTTTGCGTTTTGGAATATTGCATTGTATGACTTCGACAATCGACTAGTGTGGACTTGGACACTGGAAAATGGGAAATAAACAGAGGTATGTACACAAACTTATTTGTTCAAATTCGCTGTGTTCACTATAAGGAATAACTGTACATGGACATGGACTAGTAATGACATTTCGAACATGTTTAGTGGCTCAAAGCACATTTTTTATCTTGCCTCGTAAATGTGTAACGGTTGTATACTGGAGCAAAAGGTAAACATGGTTTTGGCAATACAGATTGTTTGAGTTATTAACGTTACTGACAGCACTTCCGATATGCAAACAACAGAGCTACGTTTTGAAATCGCCCGGAATTCTCCTTTAATTTCGGGGTGTTTCACTGACTATTTATGGACAATTATGGGCGTGACATGTATCCACAAAAGCTGTGCCACCTATTAGAGTTGAATATTTCTTTACGTACGCACGTCCTATATTTCCTCCGTACGCCACTTCTGACACAAATCTACCGCAAAGTTTTATAAATGAGGCCCCAGAAAACGTTCTACAAAAAGTACCTCCCCATTCAGCCAAAGGATAAACTCACAATATGTTTTGTCAGTAACAAATAGCTGCATTTGTACTTGGTAATAGTATCCATGAACATGCGTAAGTCTGACGGTTCCTCGGTTATGTTCTTCAAGGAAAAAGTCTGCAATATAGTTTGCTGCCTCATTTACAGAGAGGTCCTTTGCACAAAATGGGCACTTTATTTCTATGACACCTAACCCACATCAGCTGCAGGAAACATCCATCAGGTGAGGCCCAGATAAATGGATTTAAGGGTGAAATCCTGAAGCCAGCAATTTCTACCAGGACATCCAAGTGTGAGAGGCGATGCTCCATTTCATAGTACTTTCTTGCCAACTCGTCATGCTTACAACTCCACCTAGAAAACACAATGAGTTTACATATCTTATAGACCAGTGGTTCTCAACCCCGGTCCTGTGTCCTTACTCGAACACACCTGAATCAAATGAATGGAGACGAGCTTCTATGCTCAAATACCTGGTAGTTTCAGTGGTGAAGCTTTGAGACTTTGGGTAGCATATGTTTTGTATCAGGGACACTGAGGGCTTTTTGATGTCTGGCTTAAGACTTAATCTATACTCAAGTCTAATCTTACAATATCGCTCTGAAAATACCAGGATTCAAAATGTTACATAAGTACATTTTTAAGTCATCAAATGCACCTCCAATTTTTAAACTGACAGCAGGTTTAATGTTAGTTATGTTTTTGTTTTTTCCTTTATACACTTGTTTTTATTTCACAAAATAAAAAAAACACCTTTCATATTTTTGGTTTATTATACTATACAGTACATGTGTTTGCATATTACATCAAGTAATATTGAGGGAAATAGCTTATATCTCAATCATGTGTAGGTATTATTTATAGGTCTCTGCTTGGTTGTTAATTGAATTCTATTTGTTGTTCCTAGGAGAGACACCAGAAACTCACTCTGACAGCAGGTATATTCCGTCTGGAGGACCAGATTCGCATCCAAACGATCCTCATATAGTACAGCCTGAAGAGAAGCCATACCAATGCTCTCAGTGTGGAACAGTATTTACAGAGATGGAGACCCTGAAAATGCACAAGATAATCCACACAAGTAAAATTACTTTCAATTGCGTACAGTGTGGAATGGATTTCAAGACTTTAAGGAACCTGAAATTGCATCAGAAATTACACACAAAAGAAAAAACTTTTCCTTGTTCTCAGTCTGAAAGTACGTTTAAAGGTTCATCACAATTGAAAGGTCATGAGAAACGACACTATAGAAAGAAGCCCCACCAATGCTCCCAGTGTGAAAAGATTTTTATATATGCATCACATTTGAAATGTCATGAGAGCACACACACAGACAGAGAGACTTTTCACTGCTTCCAGTGTGGAAAGGCTTTTTACTCTTTACATTTTATGAAAATTCACGAAAGAAATCACACAGGAGAAAAGCCTTACAGCTGCTCCCTCTGTGGAAAGGCTTTTACCGCGTCAGGGTATCTGAAAAACCACATGAAGACACACACAGTAGAAAAAACATACAGCTGCTCCCTGTGTGGAAAGGGTTTTGCTGTGTCAGGGTACCTGAAAAACCACATGAGGACACACAAAGGAGAAGAACTGAATACACAATAAAAAATTTGGAATTCAGGGGAACTAAATGTTCAAAGATACATAGATGAAACCTTCCCACTGCTATCTTTAGCACTATTATTATACTACAGTGCATCCGTAAAGTATTCTAAGCACTTCACTTTTTCCACATTTTATTATGTAACATCCTTATACCGAAATGGATTTAATTAATTATTCCCCTCAAAATTCTGCAACCATTACCCCATATTGACAATATGAAAGAAGTGTGTTTGAAATCTTGGAAAATTTGTTCAAAATGAAAAAAGCACATGTACATAAGTATTCACAGTCTCTGCTCAATACTTTATTGAAGCACATTTGGCAGCAATTAAAGCTTTAAGTCCTTTTGAGTACGATGCTACACACTTGGCACACCTTTTTTTGGGCAGTTTCTCTCATTCTTTTTTGCAGGACCTCTTAAGTTCCATCTGGTTGAATGTGGAGCATCAGTACACACAGCCATGTTCAAATCTTTCCAGAGATGTTAAATCGGGTTCAAGTCTGGGCGCTGTCCGGTAGCCACTCCTTTGATATCTTAGCTGTGTGCTTAGGGTCATTGTCCTGTTAGAAGATGAACCTTCACCCCAGTCTGAGGCCCAGAGCGCTCTGGAGCAGGTTTTCAGCAAGGATATCTGTGCATTGCTGCTTTTATCTTTCCCTCAATCCTGACTAGTCTCCCAGTTCCTGCGCTGAAAAACATGCCCACATCTATTGGGCTAATAGAATCATGTCACCTGAACAGAAGAAGGAAAACTGAATAGGTCACATGAGGAAGAAATCAAAATACACACACAGGGGAGCAACTAAAATAACTATTTCCGGTTCCCATAAGCAGCACCGTAACATTCCATAAAAAAGTGTAACAAGGTAAATTGACATGAAATAGCCTGAAATAGCTTTTAGTTTATGTAAAAATCACTTCTAACAAGGGCATTGGTTCCCAACCAAGGGTACCAATACCCCTATTATTACAGTAAGAAAATGTTTGGGAATCACTGGCAAAGTTGTTTATATGGAGGTCTAAGCTAAAAAAATGTAATCGCAAAAAACAGAAATTTGGGAAAACAACTAAACTGATTTTTTTAGGGCCGTACCCTATCAGTGGCACCACCAAGAGTTGGCCAGGGCGGGCAAGGGCCACCCTGATACAATTCCTGCCCCCCCCTTGAGTCACTTTAAAAATATATATTTATGCATGGTAAACCTGCTGAGATCAGAGTCTCTTTTACAGTTGTACCATGTGAAACAACAATATAAAAACATGAAGAAAAAAAAAATCTCATCTTCAACCGCATATCTGAAGTCAGGTCGTGGGGGCAGTAGCTCTAGCACAGAACCCCAGACTTCCCTTTCCCTGGCCACATTAACCAGCTCTGACTGGGGGATCCTGAGGTGTTCCCAGGCCAGTGAGGAGATATAATCTCTCCACCTAGTCCTGGGTCTTCCCCGAGGCCTCCTCCCAGCTGGACATGCCTGGAACACCTCCCTAGGGAGGCGCCCAGGGGGCTTCAGATTTAGCAGAGCTATTACTCATCCCAGCCGCTTTACACTCGGCTGCAAACCGATCCAGTGAGTGCTGAAGATCACAATCTCATTACACACTCTGCGCCTGACCCACTGGTATCACCTAATTTATAAGGCAATTCTAGGAAAAACCCCTCTGTACCTAAACTTTCTTCTCACCATTGCCTTACCCACCGGTAACCTGCTCTCAAGCATCTCCCTATTCACCACAAAAACCCACACCTCCTTTGGCCGAAACTCCTTCCAGTTCACTCCAGCAAACGACTGGAACGAGCTACGGAAGAGACTGAAACTCATGACCACCGTTCCTCTCACCTCTTTTAAATCACGATTATCAGAGCTTCTGTCTGACCATTACACATGTTGACCCGCCCCTCTCACATGTAGCTTACACTACCTCTCCTCATCTGATCTAGTGCCTTAGCTTTTGCCCCATGGTGCCTTTGTACACACTGACTTACACAGCATTTTATTTAAAGTATCTTATTTATCAACTGTTATTTGAACAATATCCATTTGCACAGTCATGCTCAAGTGTTACATTATATTTGCCTGCCACTTTTTTTTTTTAAATATATTTATTTATCATATGTACAGCAATGATGATAAAAAAGCTACATAGCAAAATATTCTTTTAGGACATCAGTTAGCCACTGGGAAGCTAAGCTAATGCCTGCCACTTTACATACCATATGATCTACCTCTCAAACCCAGCTCCATCTCCCGCACAAGTTCTGGCTCCTTCCCACACAGAGAGGTGACATTCCACGTCCCCAGAGCCAGCTTCTGTTGCCCAGATCTGGTCCTTCGAGGCCCCTGACCTTCACCGCCACCCATGTGACAGTGCACCCAACCTCCCCAGTTCTTCTTGTGAGTGGAGGGCCCACAGGATGGAGAGGAGAGAGATTCCTTGTGAATCTCGGGCTGTGCTCGTCCGGGCTCCTGGTAAACCCGGCCACCAGACGCTAGCCAACGAGCCCGCCATCTGTGCCTGACTCCAGACAGGGGCCCCGAGCTTCTTCCGGCCAGGGTCCCATTTCCACTTCCTCACTATTTCATGGGGTCTTTTTGAACCATTCTTAGTCTGGCTCCTCACCTGAGACCACTCTGTCATGGGAAACCCTACCAAGAGCACAAGGCTAGGTTTATAGGGACACACAAACGTCTCTACCACCGTAAGGTGATGGTTCCCAGAGAGAGCTTTAGCCTCACTGTAGGAATATAAATAATATAAATATAATTATAAATAATATATAATTAAATACTATATGTATAAATTTGTATATATTTGTATAAATAGTAAATATGTTACAACATTCTAATCGAGTTTAGTGGTATATTTCTTTGTTTTTTTCCTTTGTTTTTAATCGATTTTTATCGCGTCTAATTAAGCGCTTTTATTCTGAAGGCGAAACTAGGAAAGGCTAGGAATCCATTATTGTGTCTGGTTTTCCTAAGCAGGCTGACACGTGACGACACGGACCGTACTGATCAGTAGATATCAGTTAGCTAACTACCCCCGCAGAGTGTTAGCCAATATAGCTGCTTACCTAAAGCTAGAGTACAGTACATTACTCATTGCGTTTTATACAGTCGTCTATCGTTTTTGTCCTAGTTAAACTAATTTGCTAGTTAGGTAGCTGGCTGATTAAGTGGCTAACTATTTATCTAACATTACCGACCATGCGTTCACGAAACGACTTCACCAATGATAAAGAAGAGCTCTGCTGGACGGAGAAAGAAACTCCTTTGAAAAGCGAGGGGGGAGAACAGGCTGTAACAATAAAAAATGAACTAGGATATGAGGCTATTACAGTGAAAGACGAAGAGAAAGAAGTTTGTCTGAAAGTTTATAGACAAAAACAAGGAGAAATTTCAGTGAAAGAAGAGAATGTTACTGTGAAAGAAGAGCATGTTACTGTGAAAGAAGTGCAAGTTACGGTGAAAGAAGAAAATGTTACTGTGGAAGAAAATGTTACTGTGGAAGAAGAAAATGTTACTGTGGAAAAAGAAAATGTTACTGTCGAAGAAAAAAATGTTACTGTGGAAAAAGAAAATGTTACTGTGGAAAAAGAAAATTCTGAAGGAACATGTATGTTATCGAACAGTGTAGATTCACTTTTGAAATCACCTTTTGAAATGCGTACCCTTAGCACAAAAATCAAAATAAAGCAGATGGGCCCTGATCAACCGGATATTTTAATTCAACAAGCTTCGAAGGACAGGGGGAAACAATATATACGTAACTTCACCCGGTCGTGGTATGATAAAACCACATGGCTATGTGGGTGCCCGACTCGAAATAGAGTTTTTTGTTTTCCCTGCCTCCTATATCGTAATACAAGTGGACAACAAGGGGACAATCTGTGGACAAAAACCGGTATGAGCGACTTAAAGCACTTTACCGAGCGAGTAAAGAAACACGAAGCTAGCCAAAAACACTTAGAAAGTGCACTCAAGCTAGCCTTGTTAGGGAAAGCTAACATAGCTACACAGCTAGACAAAGGCTATCGTGCTAGTATTCTGAAACACAATCAAGACGTTGAAAAGAATCGGCACATCTTATCAAAGCTTATTGATTGTGTCAAATTCTGTGGAGGCCATGAAACGACCGAATCTGAAAATCCAGGGGTGTTTTTAGGTTATGTGGACTTTGTGGCTTCACTCGACAGTGCTATGAAACAACATTTAGACACTGCTACCATTTTCAAAGGCACATCTAAAACAGTGAAAAATGAACTCCTGGATTGTATGCTTGCTATAATGCAAGGACATATTTTACAAGACTTGCAAACAAGCGCTTTTGTATCAATACAAGCAGATGACACAACCGACGTGACCACAGACTGTCAGCTTGTTATCGTTTACCGCTACATAGATGCAGCTAACACGGTGCAGGAGAGATTTCTTTCATTAATTAATTTGGAAGGTGGTTCTAACACAGATACAACCAGCAAAGCTCTCCTGGAAAACCTGGCTCTAGTTTTCCATGGGCATGCAGTGGACAAAGGGAAACTTATTGCTCAAACGTACAATATGGCAAGTGTGATGCGTGGATCAACCTGTGGCGTTGGAAGAATTATTCAAGAGAAGTACCCGAACGCGAACTTTCTGCACTGCTATGCACATCAGCTTCATCTTGTTGTGCAAAAAGCAGCATCGGCATTTAAACCGGCTCGTATATTTTTCTCGGATTTAGACGGTTTCTCAACATTCTTCACACGGTCCCACAAGAGACTCCATGTGCTGGAAAATACATTTGCACGGAAGCTGCCACGGGCATCCCAGTCGGGTTGGAATTCCCAGAGTGGTGTTGTATACACTGTGTATGAAAACAAGGAACAGCTACTGGAGTGCTTTCAAACCATCCAAGCCTCAGATGACTTTGACAACACAACAATCAGAGAGGCGACGGGATTTCTGAGAATGTTAATGGACAAGGAATTCCTGTTTTTCCTCGAATTGTTTCACAAAATAATGCCACGTGTGGACAAGCTTTCTGCACACCTTCAGAAGAGAGACGTTGATGCTCTACAAGTGCACAATGCTGTTAAATCCTTCACGGATGGCATGTCAACCATACGAGAGTCAGTGCCTTTGCTATGTGCCAAGTACACCCCTACTGAAAGCAGAAGATCTGATGAAGATAGTCAACGCTCAGCATATGAGGTAAATATACTATACTACAACCTTTGTTTAAACGCTCTCATAACTGGTAATATGTAATAATTATTTTAATACAGTTCACCATTCGTTTAACTTACAGTTTCTATTCTAAATAAAAATTATCTGTTTTTCATATTTCCCTTTCGGAGGTGTGTGACACAATCATTCAGACTGTGAAGGACCGCTTCACATTTACAAAACACCTGACTGCAGCAACGTTGCTGCTAAGCGAGCGATTTCATGACTACGGCACACATTTTCCAACTGATGCTTTGAAGGCCACAGTGGAGGCCTACCCCATGCTAAACAAGCCGCGGCTTAAGACAGAGCTCTCCCTGATCTACGACAGTCAAGACTTGGGAAAATGCAAAAGCACAATGGCTCTGTTCAACTTTATCCTGGATAATAACCTACTGGATGTGCTCTCAGAGACTTCGAAGTTGCTCCGGATTCTCATCACGATTCCAATGACAACCACAGAGTCAGAGCGTTGTTTCTCCACTCTGAAACGAATCAAGGAATTTCTGAGAAACACAATGTCACAGGAAAGACTGAATGCTCTCGCAATACTGTCTATCGAAAACAGACTCATTCGAGAAATACCTGACTTTAACGGCAAAGTGATAGAGAAGTTTGCAAGCCTAAAAAACCGACGGGCCAAGTTTCTTTACAAGTGAAGATCAAGTCCTTGTAAGGTAAACACGTGTAGTTTTAAGAGTATGGCTATACCTGTTTAAATTAATGGATGAAAAATAATGTTGTTATAAATGCCATTTTTTGAATATTATAGTATATCAGTATTATTATATATATATATTAGTATATAGTATGTTATAGACAGACATTGTGTGTGAGAATATATAACAGATTTGTGCCCTGTCATGGAAATGCTTCAGATTTCACTTTCCAATGTAGATAATAGGCTATATTTTAAGCAGTTATTTTAAAATAGTTAAATGTTTATTGGTTGATTTTGCTACCTATTAAATAAATAGCCTACATTTATCGATTTTTTTCAAGTAGGTTATTTTATGAGTGGGATGTTGTTGCCGGTGGGTGGATATTATTGAAACCAATAATAGTGTCAGTTTGGTGTTATGTAAATTCAGTGTACTGTAAATTATTGTAACATCTCTAACACGATTAGTTACTCAGATCAATTACTCAGCTTCATCAGTTAACAGCAAAACAGGTATTACCAAGAGGCCAATAATCATTTTGCACTGTAAATTCAATAATATCTAAATGTGCTCAAACTAGCTCCAATGTGTTTTCAGAAATGAGTGTTTAATAAATGAAACAAACAAATCCCTCTCATTAGTCTGGTCATAATTTTTACGTTGGATAAGCAATATCTTCAAGTATAATTTTGACGGTAGACTACTATTTGTCAGCCAGTCAGGAGCCACCATTTTTTCCACCCACATTTGTTAACCCAATCACGGCCCGCTACTAAAGAATGGAAACAGAAAATAAGCATGTTGAGAACACTACCAGCTACCAACTGTAGAGGAAATAACTAGCAGACTCTCAGAAGCCAAATACTTTAAAGTGTTGGATGCAAGTTCAGGTTTTTGGCAACTTAAATCAGATGAAGCCAGCTTTCGCCTTTGTACGTTCAACAAAAAACTTCTGGAGCAAAGTTGACCCCACAGGGTTTTTTGGCCGCTTCAGATTCCTCTGTCTCCCATTTGGGGTCAACTTTGCACCAGAAGTTTTTCACAGGACAGTGAAGCAACTTTTTGAGGGAATTGAAGGCGTTGAGACATGCATTGATGATCTTTTAATCTGGGGAATAACAAAAGAGCAGCATGACTACAGACGGAGGCAAGTGTTAGAGAGAGCAAGGGTCAAGAACTTCAAGTGTTAGAGAGAGCAAGGGTCAAGAACTTCAAGTGTTAGAGAGAGCAAGGGTCAATAACTTTAGACAGACCAAGGGTCAAGAACTTCAAGTGTTAGAGAGAGCAAGGGTCAAGAACTTCAAGTGTTAGAGAGAGCAAGGGTCAATAACTTTAGACAGACCAAGGGTCAAGAACTTCAAGTGTTAGAGAGAGCAAGGGTCAAGAACTTCAAATGTTAGAGAGAGCAAGGGTCAAGAACTTCAAATGTTAGAGAGAGCAAGGGTCAAGAACTTCAAATGTTAGAGAGAGCAAGGGTCAAGAACTTCAAGCTGAATAAAGAGAAATGCAAGATAGGCTCAGAGGAAATCAAATATCTTGGTCACATCTTCTCAAAGGAAGGTTTGAAACCAGATCAGATTAGTTCTTTTTAAGGGAGGTTTGAAACCAGATTAGACCACAATAGAGGCTGTCAGAAAAAGCCAGTGGCGTATGCGTCGCGTGCATTGACTGAAACTGAACAGCGTTATGCGCAAATAGAGAAGGAGATGTTGGCGATTGTGTTTGGAGAAGAGCGTTTTCATCAGTGTTTTTGGAAGAGAGGTAGACGTACAATCTGTGCACAAACCACTTGAAGCAATAATGAAAAAGCCATTAAGCAGTGCTCCAGCTAGAATACAGAGACTGTAAATGAGACTACAAAACTATCAAGTGAATGTACAGTACAAGCCAGGTAAGGAAATGTGAATGTCACAAAGCATAACAGAGATGGTAAACAACTGTAAAATGTGCAGTACACACCAAAAACGCCAAACCAAAGGGTCATCCACACAGTGTTCCTGAAAGACCCTGGATGAAAATAGGTGTTGACTTGTTTACTTTTGACCAACAGGAGTATCTACTCTTAGTGGATTTCCACTCCAAATTCATTTCAGTGGAGTGGCTGAGATCAGATACAAGGAGTAAAACAGTCATTACCCATCTGAAGTCACAATTCGCCAAACATGGAATTCCTGAAACAGTAATATCAGACCATGGGCCACAGTTTAGCTCACGGGAATTTCAAGCTTTTGCGACAGAATGGGAATTTGTGCATGAAACCTCAAGCCCAGTCAAATGGAATGGCAGGAAGAGGAGTACTGACTGTTAAACATATGCTTAAGAAGGCAAAGGGAATGGCAGGAAGAGGAGTACTGACTGTTAAACATATGCTTAAGAAGGCAAAGGGAATGGCAGGAAGAGGAGTACTGTTAAACATATGCTTAAGAAGGCAAAGGGAATGGCAGGAAGAGGAGTACTGACTGTTAAACATATGCTTAAGAAGGCAAAGGGAATGGCAGGAAGAGGAGTACTGACTGTTAAACATATGCTTAAGAAGGCAAAGGGAATGGCAGGAAGAGGAG
>JACXGM010026003.1:0-15058 GCA_016801145.1 Umbra pygmaea | reverse complement strand
GTCTTAACTGTAGACATCTCCTCGGTAAGGAAATCAAGAGATTTTTTAATGTCGACTTCCTCTGTCTGGGTGTTCTTTTTTGGGCCCATTTTGCTGATGCCTTGCAGCCCAATGATGGTAAGTTATACTTGCAGTCAGAACGGCGCCCACAATTCCTTCGGTTTAAAGTTTACGAACACTTTTTCTCCTCTCGTACTTCACAAACATCACTCACGGCAGCCATATTGCCCTCACGGCAGCCGAGAATCACCTTCACAATTCTTGCATCCATTGAACTTGTGAGTTTATGGAGAATTTCTGCTTGAATTCATTTACAGGATGTCACAATAGCCTCCCAGAGCTGCTGGTTTGATGCGAACTGGCTCTCACCCTCATAGATCTTTTGCTTGAGGATGCTCCAAAGGTTCTCAATAGGGTTGAGGTCAGGGGAGGATGGGGGCCACGCCATGATTTTCTCTCCTTTTATGCCCATAGCAGCCAATGACACAGAGTTATTGTACCATAGAAGAAAGTGGTCAGTCAGAAACTCTATATACTTCACCGAGGTCATTTCCACACCTTCCGGGACCCTAAAGGGGCCTATTAGCTCCCTCCCTATGATTCCGGCCCAAAACATGACTCCGCCACCTCCTTGCTGACGTTGCAGCCTTATTGGGACATGGTAGCAATCCACCAACCATCCACTACTCCATATATCTGGACCATCCAGGGTTGCACGGCACTCCTCAGTAAACAAGACTTTTTGAAAATGAGTCTTCATGTATTTCTGGGCCCACTGCAAAACCGTTTCTGTTTGTTAGCATTGGTTAGGGGTGGCCGAATAGTAGATTTATGCACAACTGCAAGCCTCTGGAGGGTCCTACACCTTGAGGTTTGCGGGACTCCAGAGGCACCAGCAGGTTCAAATACCTGTTTGCTGCTGTGTAATGGCATTTTTGCAGCTGCTCTCTCAATACGATGAATTTGTCTGGTAGTAATCTTCCTCATTATGCGTTTATCTGCATGAACCCATTTGTGCTCTGAATCAGCCACAAATGTATTCACAGTACAATGATCACGCTCAAGTTTTCCAAGGCATTACACTATTTGATGCTTTAACGCAACAGAGAGATTATTTTTCTACCTCATTAAAAGGCACTTGGAAACAGAATTAAACTCTGACAGGAAGATGTCTGGAAGGCCCAAAGCCACAACAGAATCAACAGACAAGAGGCAACAGCTTACGTTGTAGATGGTCCCAGGACAACACCTTCAAGCACAAGGTTTTCACTGTACATGCAATAACATTAGCATTTTTCTGTATATGTGACAAAGTTGAACAATGGTCAAAGTAAGCTAGCCTTAGTTTTAACTGTGAAGACAAGACATCTAGCTGCATATTAAAGCCACTGCTAAGATTGCTAAGGCACTGCCTGTAGACTGAAAACTGGAAGAAAAATAGAGCTTCAAATAGAGCTTCCTGATTATCTCAGGAACCATACATGCTAGCAACTAAATCTTGGTACCGTTGGAAAGAAGAGAATTAGACGCAAATAATGAGTGGTGGCTCATCTCTGGTTCATCTGAGCCGGAAATATCACGCCTCAAAGCTGACGATGGTCTTTTTATTTGACTAAAAATATCACAGACAGGAAGTAGGAAGTGGAAATGACAAAATAAGACATTTACAATGATGTAGGACATCATCCTGCCTAAAACAACAATTTTTGGAGTTAGAATTAAGCTGGGTTTTAAAAACATATAGAAATCTAGTTAGAAATGAGTTCAGCATTTTGATGTTGACTTGTTTGTATGGCCTCCAAACATTGCACACTGGTCCAGGACCCCTGGGGGCTTGACAATAAAAAGCCTTATTCATTATAGATAACATGCTTTTATATGTAAAAACCAACAAAAAATACATATGACCTTTAGTTTTTTGGGATAAATATTTAATAAAACATAAAACTCAGTGACCCAGGATGTTGGATTTCATTCATCCATGTTGTAGCCATGGGTCTTCTGAATCTAAGACCATAAGGCACTTCGCTGTAGGTCAAAGTATGACCTTTCTAGAGGCCAAAATGTCAACTGTGTTGCAGGCGGACTAAAGCCCCCCAAGACACTGGAGGGTTAAGAGACACAGAAAGGAAAGCTGTGCTGGGGGTGGACCAGGGTGACGAGGGTCCAACAGGCATAGTAGCCATACCGTCTGTGTGTTTCAGCTATGATCCTATTTTAAAAATAATTAAAATAATTTCTGATGTACATAGTATTTATAATAGTAATAGATAAAGTTAAAATATTATCAAGTTCAAGTTCTTTTGTGTCGGGTGTTTTATCAGGTTTTATAGATTTAATCCAAATTCCAATAGGCCTAATCATCTGGTAGGGAAACAGTGGCATCCACCACGTGATTTGTTTTGTTTTTGTAATTGTCTTGAAACCCTCCCAAATCCTTCTTGCATCGGACCCGCTGAAGGCCATCCAACTTTTCCACATATTTCCACTTTTATGCTTTAATTCCAGGGATCCTAATCACAGCAATATCTGCAATATGTTTAACACTATTATCACATAAATGCTTTATCACCCTATATTGTATGACACACCCAAAACTGTTGTCATTGGCTGCACTACCGTAATTTCACTGCATATCTCTATAACATAGTTCCAAGCTTTCATGTTACAACAATAAAGAAGGCAGGTTGATTACGAAACATAAGTTTCACTTGGAGCTGAAACACAAGGTGTCCGGGTGTCTTTATTAAATATACAGTACACTGTCCTGAAATGGTTTATTTTAAACCAATAGAAGAATCCAAAATAAGCAGTAATTTTATTTGAATAAAATATTGTAAATCGTTATAAAACAGTTGCTCATCAAGCAGTGCCTAGCACAAAAATTATTTATTGTAAAACATTTGAAAAAAGTAGGTTCATCTTGAAACAGTACCCAGTAATATACAGCTGTATGCAAAAGTTTAGGCACCCCTGAAAATTTCCATGATTTTCATTTATAAATAATTGGGTGTTTGGATCAGCAATTTAATTTTGATCTATCAAATAACTGTAGGACACAGTAATATTTCGGTAGTGAAATGAGGTTCATTGGATTAACAGAAAATGTGCAATATGCATCAAAATGAAATTAGACAGGTGCATAACTTTGGACACCCCACCAGAAATATCATATCAATATTTAGTTGAGCCAGAAATAACAGCTTCTAGACACTTCCTAGAAGTATTTGGAATCTGGATGAAGGTATTTTTGTCCACTCCCTTCTTGCAAAACATCTCCAGTTCAGATAGGTTTAATGGTTGCCGAGCATGGACAGCATGCTTCAAATCACCCCACAGATTTTCAATGATATTCAGGTCTGGGGACTGGGATGGCCATTCCAAGACATTGTACTTGTTCTTCTGCATAAATGCCAAAGTAGATTTTGAGCTTTTTTTGGGTCGTTGTCAGTGTTGGGTAAAGTTACTTTTACAATTACTTTTGAGTTACTTGTTGTGTTCACAAATTTTGGGAAGTCCCTAATTAAGAAAGAATTATCAGGTAAACAGAGTTCATATCTTAACAGTGACCTGAAAAACAAATAGAAAGAGTATAAAAAATATCAATCGTGGTCACCAGTAATATTTTAACTCCATTTACCTGATCGTTTTTTCTTAAAAAAATCTTTGTCTGTTATGTATTGTTAGTTTTAGCTGTTGTATTTAACTAGACTATGTTTCGACTATGTTTTACTGTCTATGCACATTGTAAAGCACTTTGTGACCCTGTTTGTGAAAAGCGCTGTATAAATAAATTTTACTTACTTACTTACTTACCTGTCTAAGAAGTTCAAGGCTTCCATTTAATCAGTGCTAGGTAGTTACAGGTCTTCAAATCAACAAAATGACAAGGGTGCCCAAATTGATGCACCTGTCTAATTTTGTTTTGATTCATATTGCACATTTTCTGTTAATCCAACTTCATTTCACTACTGGAATATTACTGTGTCCCTCAGTTATGTGACAGATCAAAATGAAATTGTTGATCCAAACACCCAATTATTTATAAATGAAAATCATGGAAATTGTCAGGGGTGCCTACACCTTTGCATACGACTGTATCTTGTTTTTATATTGTTTGCATGGCTATATTACTAAGAGCAGTGATACATGCATTTCTCTGTAAGTCTCAGCTTTGCTTATTGTAAGTTGAATTTGTTATTAAAAAAACATAACAAAATACCCCTCTGTTGAGGACGAATGGCCTTGCACATCCTTGTCTCTTTTTGGGCAGGAATAGTTGCTTCTTATGCCCTATGAACTGGACAGGAGGCCTAACATGGTGACACAAGAAGAACAATCATAAACATTGACTTACACATTCCAGAAACAAACTGGTGACAATTTAGACCTACAATTCTGTACAGTGCATCCGGAAAGTATTCACAGCGCTTCACATTTTTCACATTTTGTTATGTTACACCCTGATCAGTGGAAACAGAATGATCAGTGGAAACAGGAGCTTCATTTTGTGTGTCATGGCAAAGGCTGTTAATACATATGTACATATGCTTTTATCATTTTTTATATAATAAATTTGCTAAGATTTCAAACACACTTGTTTCACATATTTCACATTTCACAGCGCTTCACATGTCATTATTGTGTATTGTAGAATTGTGAGGGAAATAATGAATTTAATTTATTTCAGAATAAGGGTGTAACATAACAAAATGTGGAAAAAGTGAAGCGCTGTGAATACTTTCCGGATGCAATGTAGATATACATCCTGCTCAGCCTTTTTAAAAATGTTTGAAATGCATGCAACCAAATGGGTAACCTGACATTATTACTGTCATTATACTCTCTTTGTGGTGCAGCTACACATAATGACATAATATCTACTGTAGAGTGCTGCTATTTTTATTATCCAAGCCAAAGGTTTTGATTCTGTAGACCACAACCTTTTTATTAATAGAGTCAACACACTTGGGTTCTCAGAAGACTGCATTGCTGGGTACAAAAATATATGTTATACCTACATACACAGTGTGTCTAGACCACTGGCAGTTTCAATTGGTAATCATCAGCAATCAATTCTCAAAATGATCCTCTATATACAGTGCCTTGCGAAAGTATTCGGCCCCCTTGAACATTTCAACCTTTTGCCACATTTCAGGCTTCAAACATAAAAATATAAAACTGTAATTTTTTGTGAAGAAGCAAAAACAAGTGGGACACAATCATGAAGTGGAATGAAATTTATTGGATATTTCAAACTTTTTTAACAAATTAAAAACTGACAAATTGGGCGAGCAAAATTATTCAGCCCCTTTACTTTCAGTGCAGCAAACTCTCTCCAGAAGTTTAGTGAGTATCTCTGTGTGATCAAATGTTGACCTAAATGACTAATGATGATAAATAGAATCCACCTGTGTGTAATCAAGTCTCCGTATAAATGCACCTGCTCTGTGATAGTCTCAGAGGTCCATTGAAAGCACAGAGAGCATCATGAAGAACAAGGAACACACCAGGCAGGTCCAAGATACTGTTGTGGAGAAGTTCAAAGCCGTATTTGGATACAGAAAGATTTCCCAAGCTTTAAACATCCCAAGGAGCACTGTGCAAGTAATAATATTGAAATGGAAGGAGTATCAGACCACTGCAAATCTACCAAGACCCGGCCGTCCCTCTAAACTTTCAGCTCATACAAGGAGAAGACTGATCAGAGATGCAGCCAAAAGGCCCATTATCACTCTAGATGAACTGCAGAGATCTACAGCTGAGGTGGGCGAGTCTGTCCATAGGACAACAATCAGTCGTGTACTGCACAAATCTGAGCCCGTATTCATAAAGATTCTAAGAATCCTCTTAGAAAACTCCTAATTTAGCTTAAAAACTTTTACGTAGGAGTCTTAGATTAAGATCGATTCCAGACCCATCTAAGAGCAACTCTGAGCAAGGAAAAGACAAAAACTCTTATCTTAGTGAGGAGGCGGGGCTGACCCCGTTGCTATGTATGACACAATCTTTTGAAGACTGGGATTGGTTGGTTGTCCAAGAAGGAAAGAACTGAGCGATTTTAAGTATTCCGCGAAACTGTCACGGATTTAGAAGTTAAGGATTCGTGGCAGTTTTATAGAATTTTCGGCCATTCCGTGAAACTGCCACAGAGTTTGAAGTTAAGTGTCCGTGGTAGAATCAAGTATTTCGGAGATCACGTTGAATAATTCAGATGTGGGTTCCATCAATTACTCCGACAACAAGGCTGCTATATTCATAAATGCAGTTTTTTATGCCTGCATGGTGGGAATGTCCAGTGGAAAGGAAATGCACTGCGACACAATAAGAGGTTCTGAAAGTGCTGTAATTGTTTGTGTGATCACTCTGCTTACAGAAGGTTGTGACAGACCGAAGTCATCACTGCTACATTGTTGCATTTTCCCAGTTGCCAAATTTCTTAATGTAGTGATTACTTTCATTTCTGGCACTATGACATTTCTGCGCTGTCTCGGAGATGTTAGCGTGACTCTAATAAGATCGGTCACAAACATGATCCCTGCACGATCTAATCTATAGCGTATTGACTCACTATCATCCATTGTCTGCAACACATTTCTTCTCCCTCTTCGTAATTCTGCCGTTTTCTCCTCTACTGAAGGAACTCTTAAGCCTCTTAAAAGTCCTCGTCTGTACTCCTACCAATTTTGGCCTTAGGACCTCTTTTAAGAGTTAAGATGCTTTCTGAATTACTTTTTTCTTTACTAGGATTCTTTTTTAATTTTAAGAGTAAACGCCCACATTTCTAAGAATTTTCTTAGAATTCTCACTAGGAGCTACTCTTTGCATTAAGATTCTTAATGAATACGGGCCCTGGCCTTTATGGAAGAGTGGCAAGAAAAAAGCAATTTCTGAAAGATATCCATAAAATGTGTCATTTAAAGTTTGCCACAAGCCACCTGGGAGACACACCAAACAAGTGGAAGAAGGTGCTCTGGTCAGATGAAACCAAAATCGAACTTTTTAGCAACAATGCAAAACGTTATGTTTGGCGTAAAAGCAACACAGCTCATCACCCTGAACACACCATCCCCACTGTCAAACATGGTGGTGGCAGCATCATCGTTTGGGCCTGCTTTTCTTCAGCAGGGACAGGGAAGATGGCTAAAATTGATGGGAAGATGGATGGAGCCAAATACAGGACCATTCTAGAAGAAAACCTGATGGAGTCTGTAAAAGACCCGAGACTGGGATGGAGATTTGTCTTCCAAGAAGACTATGATCCAAAACCTTAAGCAAAGTCTACAATGGAATGGTTCACAAATAAAAATATCCAGGTGTTAGAATGGCCAAGTCAAAGTCTGAATCCAATCCAGAATCTGTGGAAAGAACTGAAAACTGCTGTTCACAAACGCTCTCCATCCAACCTCACTGAGCTCGAGCTGTTTTGCAAGGAGGAATGGGCAAAAATTCAGTCTCTCGATGTGCAAAACTGATAGCGACATACCTAGAGTGACTTACAGCTGTAATCGCAGGAAAAGGTGGCGCTACAAAGTATTAACTTAAGGGGGCTGAATAATTTTGCACGCCCAATTTTTCAGTTGTTTATTTGTTAAAAAGTTTGAAATATCCAATAAATTTCGTTCCACTTCATGATTGTGTCCCACTTGTTGTTGATTCTTCACAAAAAATTACAGTTTCATATCTTTATGTTTGAAGCCTGAAATGTGGCAAAAGGTCGAAAAGTTCAAGGGGGCCGAATACTTTCGCAAGGCACTGTATATTATCGTTGTGCAAACTCGCTATCCATTTCACCTGCAATGATGTCTACCGTTGTACACTTCCTGGACATTCATTCATTATTACAATAGAACTTCACTGCATGCTTGGTGTCCCTCCACACTGCCAGCTTGTGACAAGAACAGCATCTAATTTGAAACGGCAACCTGGCCAAGATAAGGTGCAATGGTGCAAGCGGATTTAAAATTATACATGAATTACAGTACACAAAAAATACAAATTAAAAATCAAGGCGCAACAAAAATGCTGATGTCATTGCTTTTATCTCATTATTAACCCACCGCAGAATCTTGCTGCAGTGGAAATCTCGTCAGCCCCCCTTAGGCTCTCTTTGGCTAAGCGATGTTATGTCTTTTCTACAACTTGAGAAAGTTAAGTATACCGTGAGGGGATCATACTCTAAATTTTCAGACAAATGGCAGAGTTTCATCTCATATTTTAATAGTTTACGAATTCTTCCCTCTGCCATAATCCCTTCCATCCTATGTCACCAGCTTTTCAAGTCTAGTTTATTATTATTATTATAGAATGTATGCATTTTTATGTATGTTTGCGTATTGTATGTTTGGTTGTTCAATGTGGGTTTGGGGGGTGGGATGTGTAGTGGGTGGGGTGGAGTGTTGGGGACTGTTTTGGGTCAAGCTGGACACTTGTGGGGGGGGGTAATTGTGGGGATGTGTTCTGTGTATGTACATATACATGCATGTTTTACAGTTCCTTTCATTCGTTTTAAAATATCGATAAATAAATATATATAAAAACATGGTGCAGGTAGTCAGAGTATAACACTAGTATATGTACAGTTAGTGCAAATGAGGTCTAAATTATAGAGGAGAGCAAATTGGCTCTGCACTAACAATGGAGTAGGTAAAACTTAAGTGTAACAGTGCAAATGATAGTTGTGCAAATCACATACAATGAGTAAATAACTGTGCTGATTAGTATGTAAAAACATACCATGGGGCATAACTAAACCACTATATATGGCATAAATGGGCTAGGACAGTGTGCGAGTGTGGGAGAAGAGTCAGCATGCACATACAGTGGTCTGTAGCTCTGACAGTCGTAACTTAAAAGGTAAAGGTACTTTATTTGTCACATACATGTAGTGAAATTCATTCTCTGCATTTAACGCATCCCTCAAGGGAGCAGTAGGCAGCCATTTACAGCACCCACAGACCATCTCCAGATCTAAGCCAGTGCTTTCGTCAGGGGCACTGACTGGAGAACCTAACCTGCATGGTTTTGATGGTAAGGGAAACCAGAGCACCCAGAGGAAACCCATGCAGACACGGGGAGAATATGCAAACTCTACACAGAAAGGCCTGGGATGACCGGGGTTCAAACCCAGAACCTTCTTGCTGTGAGGCCACACTGCTATCCACTAGGCCACCATGCCTGCTCGAAAAGTAAGCAGTGAGGGAGAAGGTGTTTCAATGTTTTTTGTAGTTCATTCCAGTCGTTAGCAGCTGCCAACTGGAAGGAGTGGTGGCAAAAGGAACTATTGGCTTTTGGGGTGACTAGAGAGATGTACCTGCTTGAGAGCAGGTTGTGAGTGGGTGAGGCAATGATGAGAAGTGAGTTTAGGTACAGAAGGGTTTTGCGTAGAAGTGACTTGTGGATAAGTTGATACCAGTGAATCAGGCATCAAATGTGTAGTGAGGGCCATCCCACAAGTACATATCGCAGTGGTGGGTGATAAACGGGGCATTGATGACTAGTCGGATGACATTGTGGTAGACTTCATCAAATTTTCTCAGGACTGTGTTATAGGTATTTCTGTAGATGACATCACCGAAGTCTAGGATCGATAGGATGGTCATTTTAACCAGGGCTGGGGGGGCTTGGGCATGATACTGCAGGAGGTGTGGAGCTGTTGGCCAGGGTTAGGGTAGCCAGGTGGAAAACATGGTCAGCCACGGCGAAATGCTGGTTAAAATTTTTGATTGAAGTAGATTTGACGGTGGTGAAATTGTTACTTAGCCACAGAGGTGGGACCACAGGTCCAAAAGTGGTGGGGCAAAATTTGTGACATATCGGGGCCTTTCTTGCGAATCAGTCTGAAGTTTCCCTAAACTTGAAGGTAAAAGTATGTGTCGTAATTGTATGCTTTGTTGATGAAAGATAACTGTTATCATTCACATACATTTGAGTAACTTATCAACATTTATCCAAATAGACAATTCATGTAACAATAATATTTACAGTACATGCCTTCTCGAATGGCATCTGTGCTATAGATTTGATTTTTTTTCTTTTTGGGTGATGTGAATCAAAAACCTATTGAAACAACTACAAACCTTAGTTATAATTCTGAATCATAAAAGCCAAAAGCCAAAAACATTGAGTTCATGTGTACAGCCCCTGGTGATACTTTGAGCAAAGTTTAATGTTGTGTCGAGCCTTCTTAGTGTTTTAAAGATAGCGATTTTGATGCTATCATAGTAGTGCCCCTGTCACTCCCATTCAAAAGGCGATTTGACCAAAACCAAAAATATGTAAAATCTTAAGTGGCGTTTCCGTCCTAATTATGCTTTTAAGCAAAAGTTTGACTAGGGAGGGCTGGCGATAATGAACTATTTTGAACTGAGAGATGGACTCCTGTGTATGTTTGGTTATTTCATGTGTATATTGTTGTGTTTTGGTTTCCCTTGATTTTATTCAGTGCAGTGCATGGTGTTTTAGTTCCTCCATTATTGTTATGTGTCATGCCCCTTTAATTGTTGTCATGCCTCTCTCTCTAGTGTGGGCTGTCATTTGTTAGGTTTAGGTTAGGAAAGTCGGGTAACTTCTGGATCGATTAGATTAATGATTACATACAGTCGTGTGTGATTAGGTAGTTAGCATTTGTTATATAAACAGCCCAAACTAGAGAGAGGGCATTGGGCATTGTGTTCTCTTCGAACCTGTTATGTGAGTGATCCTCTTCAAGTGTGCCTTAGGTTTCGTTATGTTCAAGAAGTTATCCGTACACTACATTGTGTGTGTTTCAATGTTCTGTTGGTTCTGCACGGTTCTTGTTGTTATTTTTTCTTCTTAACACTCCAGAAATATACTCCACCATATGATATATAGCTCAATTATCCACAATTTAGGATACAGTATTAAAAGATAGTTATATAATGTAATCAAGCACAAACGGAATTTGAATTATTACATGATAATAATTAAAATAACTTGCATTTATCAAACTTTCAACTTCCGTGTAGCTCATACAAAAATACACGTGAGGTGACCTTGCAGCACTCCACAATCCACCGTTGAGGAGCAATCGGCTCTGCTCGCGGCATCTTAAAATCTGACAAATCTTTTAAACTGACCTTTGTCGATCTGAAATGTAGACAGATTCAGCAACTGCATGGCCCATTTCTCACTTAAAATATTTTCATAAACACGTTTGGGTGAATTATTTTTGTATAATATGAGATCGTAGTCAGAACGCCATTAGAGTCTGTTTTGAAATTCGGGAGCAGCCAGCTGCCAGACCCACGTAACGCGTTCGTCCATTCAGCTGCCATGTGTTGCTTTGTCACGCTCATCCCGCTAGTCATATCTGGTAAGTGTTTTAACATAGGTGTTAAAAGTTTTCATAACGGCAGTAAGTGGTTTGTGCACATTAGCAGTGTACAGACAAACCGTGCGACGCACACGCACCGAACCGAGACAAGCGAACCGAACGGTTCAGATGGTTTTTCATGAACCGTGCCACCCCAAGGAATAACCTTATGTAGTACATCATAACCTTATGTAGTACATCGTCCATGCTGCTTCAAGAGCACGTTGCAGCTTTAGTTTGGATGCTGCTTTTGTTTATGCCTTGTCCTTATTTGTTCTGACATGTTAAACTGTTATGGAATACAACCATCATCCTGGATTCGGGTCTCCCTCTCTCATCTACCACTCTCAACGTGACAGACTCTGGTACATTAAAAAACAGACTGTAGGTTGCATTTTGGCGAGAGTTATGCTTTAAGGAGTTTGACATACCTTGTTTTTTCCCCCAAAAAATTGCCTTATGGTTTTGGACTCAACATGGCTACAACATAGATGATTGAAATTCAACAACCTGGGTCATTGAATTTTGTTTTATTAAATAATTATCCCCAAAAACTAAAGAATGTATGCATATTTAGTTTTTTAGCATGTAAACCATGATGAATAAGGCTTTTCAATTCATATTGTCAAGCCCCCCAGGGCTCCTGGACCAGGGTGCAAAGTTTGAAGGCCATACCAACAAGTGAACATCAAAATGCTGCACCCATTTCTTACTATATTTCCATATTTTTTTTAATCCCATTCATTTTTCAATTCCAAAAAGTGTTGGTGTTGTGCAGGATGATGTGCTACATCACTTCAGAGTTGTCATTTTGTAATTTTCACTTCCTACCAGGCGTGGTTCTAGCGGGGGGGCACACTCGTTTGCCTGGCAACACTATATTGTGTCCGCAAAACAAACTCTAATTCTACCTTTCAAAATAATAGTGCTCGTAATTCATGAAAATAATAGTTGTTAATAATTTGCATAGATAGTTGGTGGGTCTATGTTCATGTATTGCTAAAATTAGTCTGTTTTTGGACGCTAGTGAATGTTTTTCAAATGTTTTATGTTTTCACGAAACACTGACAATATATTAAATCAAATTCTGTGTACAACATTCGTTATTGTTTTCAATGATACTTTGTAATTGAAAACATGTTAAATGTTTGTTTTTGCAATGAATTCACAATGGTTATTGCAATGAATTAAAACCAGCACTATTATTCTGAATGGACAAATCAGAGTTTGTTTTGCCGAAATAACATAGTGTTGCCAAGCGAACGTGAGTGGCCCCCCGCTAGAACCTACAATCTATGGCTAGAACCGCGCCTGCTTCCTACTTCCTGTCTGTAATGTGTTTAGGAAAAAAGGTGACTGTCTAAAAAACACGACCGACTTTGAGGCACCATAGCTCTGGCTGCATTTAACTAACAGAAATGAGCCACCACGCGTTATTTGCGTGTAATTCTCCTCTTTCCAACAGTATCAAGCTTCAGTTGCTAACATATAGGGTTCGCGAGATAATTGCGCTTGACGCTCGAGCGTCGAAATCTTTTAGAGGGTTAAAAGTGGTGGGGCGGCGCCACACCACTTTGAAAAGTACTGGGGCAAATGCCAGCTCGCCACACATCTGCCGGCGGCTCTGCTTAGCCGTAGAGCAGTGGACAACTAGGAGGAGGTTCTTTTGATCTCCATTTGACTATACAGTGTCCCAGAACTTTTTAGAGTTGGTGCTACGGACTGCAAATTTCTGTTTAAAAAACGATCCATACCTTCCCTAACTGATTGTATGTAAAAGTTCCTTATTTTCCTGAAGAGTTACATAACAGAGGGATTTATTCTAGGCGAATGCAGCATGCCACAGGATGTTTTTCTGATGGTTGGGAGTGGTCAGGTCTGGAGTGGACCACGGCTGTATCTACTCTTTGTTGTAAAGGTTTTTTTTGGGCATGTTCATCTAGAACAGTAATGATGGCCTGAATTTCTTCCAGATTTTCCTCCCTTCCCAATTCCAGCTAACTCTGCCTTGTCAGCAGCTCTCACTCCACAGTGAGCTACCCCCGGCGTTGAGCTGAGCCCAACTTACTGATCCGGGTAACGGGACCAGTGTGACAGTGGTGTAATGGCTCTGAACATACCCTTGCTAGCAGCCCGCACGTCAGTTCGCCCTGCCCCATACCGGGCTCTAACCCGCGGACAACTCGACACAACCCTGTTTGCAACGTACCAACCGAGTGAGCTATACAAAAGGTTCCAATTGTATAGCTCCTCGGCAACATTTCAAGCTTGCTGTGGAGTGAGATTACAGTACGTTCTTAACTCCATTACATGCAGCAGGATAGACAATCTTATTTATCTAACCCTAATCATGGGCAGCTATAAACCTATGTGTGTTGCCCAGAGACACTTAGAGAACCCATAGTCCGGCTCTAACCCATGACCATCATGATGTAGACTGTCCTGCAATGCAGCGACTTAGCCTGCTACGCCACGCGGACCCCAGGATGGCACTTTTAAAGAACGATTAGCATCCTCTACTGACGGAATGCGGTCAACATCCTTCCAGGTTACCCGGGCTAGGTCAATTAGGAAGGCCTGTTCGCTAAAGTGTTTCAGTGAGCATTTAACTGTAATGAGGGGTGGTCGTTTGAACATGGACCTGTTTTGGAAGCAGGCAATGAGGCAGTGATTGCTGAGATCCTGGCTGAAGACAGCAGAGGTGTATATTGAGGACATATAATTTAAAACTTTAACATCCAGCCCAGTGTGGGCTGACGTACAAGAACTTATCATGGACTATATATATTGTTTAAAGTGTTTTAGTTCATTTTTGTATTGATTTCAGTGCTTTGCATGTGGTTTTAATTTGTTCTTAAAATAGGTGTACTATCCCTTTAATGTAACAACCTCTCTCTGATTTGGGTATCTGTTACAGATAGGGTTTAGTTTAGGTTGTCCTGGTATCTTGAGATCTGTTTGAGTGGTGATTACATTCAGCTGTGTCCTGTTAGTTAGTTAAGGTTCCTTTATATAAGCTGCCCAGATCAGAGAGAGGTTGTCGGGACGTTTCGATACGGAGTTTACCACCGCCAGGCGTGGCCTTTGAACCCATTGTTGTGTCGCGGCTGACGTCAGTTCTGTGTGCGAGAGACAGGCAGGGAGCATGGCGTCCTTGTGGGGATCTACTGCCGCGGAATATGAGCAGGAGAGGGCGGAGATTATAGCTCTGGATTTGTTGCGTGGGAGAGTAGGCCGAGGCGGGGCCAGGCCGACTGCCGGTGAGGTGGCGGGTCGCGACGGCGGTGCGGTGAGTGAGGTCGGCATGGTGGGGAGCTCAGGTGAAAGTGTGGGTGTGGATAGTGTGGGGAGAGGGTTTGAGGAGGCACGGGGTAGTCGTAGGAAGAAGAAGCGGGCACGGAAGAAAGAGGGAGTGGAGAGTAGTTCAGGAGAGGGTGAGGGGCCGGCGGTGAGTGGTGGGGAGCAGAGGTTTAAGGTGGTGGTGGTGTTTGTGGAACCGACACGTCAGGTGTTGCACCCAGTAGCGCTCACGAAGGCGATTAGGGAGCAGGTCGGTAGGGTTGAGGATGCTAGCTGTTTGAGTGGGGGCAGGGTACTTATTGTGGTGGGTAGTGAGGCGCAGAGGGATAAGCTGTTGAAGATGGAGGTGCTGAATGGGGGTAAGGTGAAGTGTATGGTGCCTGGGAGTGCGGGGAAGGTGAGAGGGGTGATCACGGGTGTTCC
>JACXGM010026002.1:0-15180 GCA_016801145.1 Umbra pygmaea | reverse complement strand
CCCCGATTGGTTTATAATAGAACTTATAAGCATTTTAGTTCACAATCTTTTGTTTTTAAGTCAACTTTTTTTAGCCAACGTGCCAAAGTAAAACAGTGTTGGTCATCATCATAATCATGGCTAAGTAAATGCGACGGCGTGTAATTGCAACATATCTTTACGATATGAAACGTTATTGCGTTTGTTATTTCTTTCTGTCGTTGACAGCCTTTCTGTTAAGATGTTACACTGGAAAAGGCATCGCAAATAGTGTTTTGTTTTGATTGACATCCGAAATTCAATTTTGTACTCGTCGTAAAGAGCTTTGTGGTGCCGTTTTAAGTGATCAGACAAATGGGTGGTTTTTCCTTGTTTTGTAGCAACAACTTTATAACACTCCTGACAAAGTACCTGTTTTTGGTCAACATCCTATTTATTGTAGCCAAAATAGTCCCAAAGATTTTGACCTTATTTTTGGTACGAAACTTCCTTTTTTTTCCTGCGTAATGCGTATCCTCTTCGTCGCTCATCTTTCGTTAGTACAGCTCTGCCAGTGACAGAGAATGTTGGCTGTGAGCAGCAGCACAACAACCAATCACAGCGAATCAACCACTGTGCAGGCATGCGGAGCATGCATGTCATCCCAGCAACAAACCATACAACAAACTTGTGTAAACTGTGGTGCTACCTATACTGTCATTGAGTGCTACCCTTCTTCACATCGCATGTTCCGGCGATGTGACAATCGCACATGCACACATCGCGATGTCAATGCTAAAACACAACATCGTTCAGCCCTAGTCCCACCACAGACTTGATGAGTGCCACAGGGCTGTGACTTCAGGCATTGTTAGAGGGATGTTGCCCTTTTCAACAGTGGAGGCCCCATGGTTTAGATAAATTGTATCACATCATGTAAATAAGGGTTTAAGATAGTAATGATGAAACTGATGATGATTACGTGCAGTATATTATTTCTATTGTCTTTTTACAATGATAGGGAAATGATAGGTACACTGAACCCAAAATACTGCCCATTACTTGACCATTACCTGACAGTCACTGCCCATTACATTGTAGAGGCTGAGCTCAGGGATAAAGTCCTTCAAATCCATGCTGTGTACATCTCACAGACAAGGCCTGCAGTAGCTAAAGAAAGTGATTCAATCTTAGAGGAATTTGAGGTGAGGTCCAAAGTGGTAACAATCATGGTCGATAATGCTGCAAATATGGACATTGCAGTGAGGAGGATGCAGGTTGAAGACTGGGTGCTTTGCACACATGCTTAATGTAGCTGCTCAAAAGCGATATAGCATGAAAGCAGTTGCCAGCTGGTCTGCAAGAATACAGCGTGTCGGAGGAAGGCCACACTTGCCAAACCTGACCTTTAAGAAAAGCAGAGACTGCTTGGTAAGTGCATGGCGGGATGGCTTTTTAAATATTATTATTTTTTATAATTTGCATACCCAAACGTCACTGCATGGCCCGCTGCTCCTGTCATGTGTTTATTCTATTATCTAGTCGTATATTTGAAGTACTTTTGCAGAGGAATAGCATTCCTGTTGTTTTCATAATAGGTCTCTTTTGAAATGTAAACTTGGAGTACAAAGTGGATCATTATACTGAAAATGAAAAATGTGCTATATGCTGCTTGACAATGATGACTAAAGTCAAAACCTTGGAGTTTGGTAAACATTCCAGTACTGGCAGCTGTATGATACTGTGAATAAAGGCCATTATTAAATGGAGATGACTGACCATACCCAGTTGTTTTTTGCTTACAATGCATTTTTTTTATTATGCTAATATATTTTGTACAATTTACAGATTCTTACTCTTGTTTGTATAAATAGTAATTGTGTTTTTCACATTAGTTAATGTAATGCAATATGGCCTAAACTGGTGGTTATTTTTTGGTTTGTTACAATGCCAACAATAGTTATAAACTCACAATAACAAGGAGGTTCTCATGAAAAATACGGTCTTGGAGGTTCATTCCATGTGTTGATGAAACGTGCTTAAAATATTGAATAAACACATTATCTTAACATATTATATTATGTTAAAACATAATATGCAATATTATAATCTTTTATTTATTCATCTGGATTTTTATTGTAAGTACTGTATAAAAAAAATGACAAACTTCCACGGTTCCTTGAGGAGGCTGCAGCCCTTGATCCTCGATTCAAAGCCAAGGTTCAGGATGAGGCTGTTTGGACCCGCTTGGAGAAAGAAGCTGTCACACTGGCACAAAGCAGAAAGGTTTGCTCATCATAAAGTAAAATATAAAAATAAAATATTTTATCATACATAAAATATTTTTTATTTACTATTGTGTATGTTTTCTTAAAGCGTGGAGGTGTTGCCCAGGAAGAAAGAGGAGACCAGGTGCAGTAGCATCAGGAGGAGGAGGTGGTGGAAGAGGAGGATAGGCTCGCAGAAGACATGGTCACATCAGCAGCAGCACCACCACCACCCACACCAACAACACCCACACCAACACCACCCACACCAACACCACCCACACCAACACCCCATGTAAGATTATGGACATTATGACACACTAGTTCTATTGATAAAATAATCTTTGATGACCATGAGGCCTTTTTCTATTTGAAGAGTCAGTGGTCCTTAAATCACAGAAAAGGTCCAGAACTAAGTACACGTGTACAGGAGTTTCCCGCAGTCCAAAGCTCAGTGAACGCTATCCTGTGGTGTTGGCAGAAGAGGGACCAGAAGTCAATGCTGTCAAAGTTGGCAAACAAATATCTTTGTGTTCAGGCCTCTTCCACACCCTCAGAGTGGGTGTTCTCATCAGCTGGGGACACAGTGAGTGTTGAGCGGGCAAGGCTCTTACCTGAAAGAGTTGACATGCTAGTCTTAAGAAGATGTAGTAGCAGTAGCTTGACTATGTTTTTTTATGTTAACTGTCCATTGTTCATATTTTTATATTTTTAGGATGGGAATAAAATGTGTATTTGTGTTTAAATAAAATGTTTAAACTGAGAAATTGTGAGTTTTTTAACTGTAATCAAATTTTGTAGTTGTTACAATCAGGCGCTACAGTACCGATATTGGTTCAGATGCGAAAGGTTCCCACACCTACCTAGGTATACTGCTTTTACACAGTGGTAAATTGACTGTCCCAACTTATGTGGAGTGTGATGCAGTCATCAGATTTGATATTAGTGTACATTGTCAAAAATAAATTGTAATAATGTGTTTTAAATATAGTACAGGATGAATTGAATTTTCAAATGACTTGTTTGTTTTTTTGCATTGTGCAAATTGTCCCAACTTTTTGAAATTGTGGATGTAGAACCCATGAGACATTCTGATTTAGGCACAATGTTGATACGTAGACACATGCACTCATGTCCAAACTATCCTAATATGTCTGAATGTTAAAGGCACTTCACAACAGGTAACAAATAGTGCAGGTAGATGCACATTATGGTAAATTAGTCAGTAAAGCAGATGTTTACACAAGCGTAGGCACATTCTGTACGCCTCTATACCCACAAACCAGACACACAGACCTCCTGTTGGTCAATTAAGCGTGTATGTACAGTGAATAGAGTGCAGGGCGATGCATCCCAACTGGCAACCTGTTCATAATAGTTCACAGCTTTGGGCCATAATGATCCCTGGTCTATATCGGGAATAGGGTGCCATTTGGGATGCAGCCTGTAGTTCTAGGGAATTAGATGTCAAGGGTCTCGGGGGGAGGACTGATAGGCAAAGCAATAGACTATGAGACTTGTATTCTGTTGTAAGAGCACTGGCAATGAATGACTGTGGGAGGAGTTGACAAGAGGACCCTGTTGGAGAAACATGTGAGCGCCATACGGTTGTAGAAACCACCCTTCACCCATCACCATCCTGCATCTGTCAAAGGAGGTGCAGAGCCAGCGACAAGGCAGGACGAGAGGGAATTGGGCAGGACCAATTAGAAGGGGAGAAAAAAATTGGTAATAAATAATAATAATAACAAATAATAACAAAATATAAATTGCCCCGGTATCAGGGGTTTGAGCCCTGGTTGTCTCCAGTCTGTGCCCCCCTCTTCTCTGTCTCCCTAGCCTATGCTTCCTTCTCTGTCTCCCTAGCCTATGCTTCCTTCTCTGTCTCCCTAGCCTATGCTTCCTTCTCTGTCTCCCTAGCCTATGCTTCCTTCTCTGTCTCCCTAGCCTATGCTTCCTTCTCTGTCTCCCTAGCCTATGCTTCCTTCTCTGTCTCCCTAGCCTAAGCTTCCTTCTCTGTCTCCCTAGCCTATGCTTCCTACTCTGTCTCCCTAGCCTATGCTTCCTACTCTGTCTCCCTAGCCTATGCTTCCTACTCTGTCTCCCTAGCCTATGCTTCCTACTCTGTCTCCCTAGCCTATGCTTCCTACTCTGTCTCCCTAGCCTATGCTTCCTACTTTTCTACCCCCCAGAAGAAAGATTCTGAGTTTGGCAGTTAAATATCAATAAATGTTTGCAACAAAAATGACAAGATTGCTGGTTCAAACCCCCAACCAGACAATGTAGAACATCTGTAGTTAAGAACTTGTTTAGCATAATTGTGGATATTGTTGTATGGATTAGGGTTACATGACAAACGTTGTATTTACATTAGTTAATGTTGTATTATTATGTCATATTTATTCTAGTTATGTTCTTGTTTCGCAAACAACCCTCCTCCCCAACTTAACGTAACTGCCTACTCCCCCCCGGCATAGATTAATTCTGCGTAATAATTGTCATTGTCACCTTACGGTGCTATTAGTTACTCTATCAATCTAGGTTTTATTATTTAATGACGACCAAACCAAATTATTTCAAATTAGTGTGAGAGTCACTCGTTATTTTCTACATAATTGATGTATTCAGTCAGTCACAGCTGTGAAAGTGTGAAGTGGAAGTTTTAATTGTGTGGGACTCCAGATGAATAGAATGGATTATAATTGAATAACTGTATTCTGGTGCAGTCTATTGGTAGGGCTGCTCTTCTGAAGTAGCTCTCCACAAGCACTCTATGCTGTTATTGACGACAACATCATTATGATTGTCTTTCATAAAAAGAAATGGATGTACTTCAATTTGATGAGTCGAGAAAGACAATAACCAAGAGGGCACAACATAGGTAATAATGGAACCACTCAGGTTTAAAACATTGTGATCAGACTATCAATGGAAAATCCATGCAGAAAATGAAATAGAGTACAGCGAGATGACCGTGATGATGATGACGACGATGACAATGATGATGTTGGCAAAATACGGTGAAGATGAAGGCAGAATTTATGATGATGAAGAAGAGAAAATTACCATGAAGAAAATTTTAATTATTAGGGTGAAGAGATTAAGATAATCATACAGCATGGTAGCAGCAGGGATTGTTTCACACCCCTCGAATGTTGGCACAGGGTAACCAGAATGACCAGCTGAGAGAAAAACTGCAGGAGTGGGAAAAGTAATGATGAAGAAGGGTGATAAGGATGACGATGGTGAGCAGAGAGCTTTCCACCAAAAGAGACCCGTGGAGACAGATTGCAGAGGGAGAGAAAGTAAGGGAGAGGAGAAAAATGACAAGGATTTTTGAAGAGTACTAGAAGAGACTACTGTGCTTATAATGAGGATTAGTTTAACATTTATGGTTTGTTTAACCTTTATAATTTGTCCAACCTTTGATATTTTACTGCAGGGGGAATGGAGAGGTAGACCGATGTGAGAAATAAGGAGAGATGACTGGTTGTTTCATAGTCCAACACTATTCCCAGCCAACAAGTGGACACCCTAACGACATCCTAATACATTTTTGTTAGAAGGGCTTTTGATGATAAGTATTACCTTTGAAAACTCTGATTTGATCAAGAGCCATACGTTCTCTACATATTTTTCTCTATCACCAAAAAGGTAATATTGTTTACTCTATCTGCAACTTTCTAATATTGTATTGGACTCGAAAAACCAAAAAACTGATAACTGATTACTTTCAGAATGGTCAAAATCCAGGTGAAGCAAGATTATTATTATAAAGTCTGATATTTATGCAATAAAAAACAATATCAGTGCAAACATGGGAAACACTGCATGCCACAATAATGAGTGTAAAGTTTCACACCCCTAAATGAAACAACGACTCATTTCTACAATTTGCCTACATTCGTAAATTGTTAGTGGGAGTGCTACGTCATAGTGTAAATTGTTAGTGGGAGTGCTACGTCATAGTGTAAATTGTTAGTGGGAATGCTACGTCATAGTGTAAATTGTTAGTGGGAGTGCTACGTCATAGTGTAAATTGTTAGTGGGAGTGCTACGTCATAGTGTAAATTGTTAGTGGGAGTGCTACGTCATAGTGTAGCACTTTCCCCACTAATGCCCTAGATCAATGGTTCCCAAACGTTTTACAGTACCTCATACATTTAACATCCAGCTGCGTACAGCTGCACCTCCTCCACCAGGGACAGCGACTACATCTCCCTAACACACACACAGTGTATGTATAAGACAGTATATGTATACATATTACCAGTGATGGGAATAACGGCGTTATAAATAAACGGCGTTATGTTTTTCAGTAATGAGTATTCAAACGAATTACTGTTTTCCCCGTTACAACGGCGTTACCGTTACCGCCAATACAATTGCGGCGTTACTTTAATTGAGCTCAATGAAGCAGTTTTCATCTATTTCTCGCTGCAGGAACTGTAAAGTTTTTCTCTGCTGTGTGTGTTTGAGTGTGTGTGTGTCGGGGAGTGGTAGACAACCACAACTGATGATGATTGGCTTAGAGTAAATTTCTTTCATTTGCCAACCAACCAGAGGCAGAGTAGGGCGGGTGTTCATTGTTCACTTAACACACATGCACAGACAGTCGCGCACACACAGCAACCAGGAGTCAGAGCGATGGCAAGTACAAAGTGTTCAAAGGTAACTTTCGCGAACTGTAAGTATAACAAGCACTGCTTTTCCCTCGTTGAGGTGAAAGGCAAAAATGTTTATGTAACATGCAACTTGTGCACAGGAAGAAAGACACTCCCTACGTCGGTGGCAAGTAATTTGAATGTAATGAAGCACCTCACATCGTCACATGCCGCCACAAACTAGTGGCCAAGAATGGAGCTGATAACATGAGCTCCACTACCAAAGGAGATGGAGCCACGACATCAAGGAAACTTAAACTAGATTTTTCCATACCACCGCAAACTCTTGTAACTCAGACTAATAATTGATTATATTTAGTGTTCATTTCATTCATTTAACATATTTAATATTTGTGTCTTCCAAGTTATTTTACATACTTTATTTTTTTTAAGTAACGCACTAGTTACTTTCCCTGGTAATTAGTTACTTTTATAATGATGTAACTCAGTTACTCTTTGTGAGAGGTAACTAGTAACTATAACTAATTACATTTTTAAAGTAATGTGACCAACACTGCATATTACACTGCCATACATGCATAGTGATTTACCAATCATTTTACTCTATATATAGCCATTGGGCATATCAAACAGCATTTAGGTATCTACCTCTAATACTGTTTAATTGTTAATTGCTCGCTGCCGACTCATGAGAAAGTAGGCTTAAAAGGACGCACCCAACACTGAAATGTTGGGTTGTGTTAGCAGGGTTCAGCCTTAAATTGATTTCTGCTCACTGTTTGTCTGTATTTACTTTTCAAGCTGGTATTGGTGAGAACTCAATCTCACATGCAGTCAAATAACGGCATCTTAACAGCGCAAGTTACCACCGCAGAACAGTCTGCACGCAGCTTGATCCACACATCTGGCAGTGGCTTCTGATTAAATTAAATGTTCATAAAACCACTCGCTATAACTTCAGTTAGGCTATCTACTGTATGTAAGATGTCAATAAGTTGGTAACTGCAGGCAGGGCAGAAATGATATGAAGAATCTATGTTCTCAATTTCGGGGAATTACTGCACCTGCTACATTACCAGCTTACTTGACATACACTGCTCAACCCCAAGTCAATCACACTTCTGTGAAACCACACTGTCCACTTAGGAAGCAGCACTGATTGACAATAGTGGTAGCATGAGATGGAGTCTACAACCCACACAAGTGGCTAAGGTAGTGCAGCTCATCCAGGATGGCACATCAATGTGTGCTGTGGCAAGAAGGTTTGCTGTCTGCGTAGTCTGCGTGTCCAGAGCGTGGAGGCGCTACCAGGAGACAAGCCAGTACATCAGGAGACGTGGAGGGGGCCGTAGGAGGGCAACAACCCAGCAGCAGGACCGCTACCTCCGCCTTTGTGCAAGAAGGAGCAGGAGCAGCACTGCCAGAGCCCTGCAAAATGAACTCCAGCAAGCCACAAATGTGCATGTGTACACTCAAACATACTCCATGAGGGTGGTATAAGGGGCCGATGTCCACAGGTGGGGGTTGTGCTTACAGCCCAACGCCGTACAGGACGTTTGGCATTTGCCAGGGAACACCAAGATTGGCAAATTTGCCACTAGCACCCTGTGCTCAGCACAGATGAAACAGGTTCACACTGAGCACATGTGACATACGTGACAGAGTCTGGAGACGCCGTGGAGAACATTCTGCTGCCTGCAACATCCTCCAGCATGACCGGTTTTGCGGTGGGTCAGTAATGGTGTGGGGTGGGATTTCTTTGGGGGGCCGCACAGCCCTCCATGTGCTTGCCAGAGGTAGCCTGACTGCCATTAGGTACCGAGATGAGATCCTCACACCCCTTGTGAGACCATATGCTGGTGCGGTTGGCCCTGGGTTTCTCCTAATGCAAGACCATGCTAGACCTCATGTGGCTGGAGTGTGCCAGCAGTTCCTGCAAGAGGAAGGCATTGATGCTATTGACTGGCCCGCCTGTTCCCCAGACCTGAATCCGATTGAGCACATTTGGGACATCATGTCTCGCTCAATCCATCAACGCCACGTTGCACCACAGACTGTCCAGGAGTTGAAGGATGCTTTAGTCCAGGTCTGGGAGGACATCCCTCAGGAGACCATCCGCCACCTCATCAGGAGCATGCCCAGGCGTTGAAGGGAGGTCATATGGGCACGTGGAGGCCACACACACTACCTCATTTTGACTTGTTTTAAGGACATTACATCAAAGTTGGATCAGCCTGTACTGTGGTTTTCCACTTTGATTTTGAGTGTGACTCCATATCCAGACCTCCATGGGTTGATAAATTTGATTTCCATTGATAATTTTGTGTGATTTTGTTCTCAGCACATTCAACTATGTAAAGACGAAAGTATCCGCCTTGTGTTTAAACCTATATGTTAGTATACAGTGTTGTATACAAGTTATGTTTTACTGGCCAAAGTCAGTTATGAACCGTCCCGGACATATTTTTGTCGACAACGGGACACTGTGTATTCACATCCTTTGTCAAAACATGTTACCTCTATCCACATCCTTTGTCAAAACATGTTAAAACTCTGTCATTTTGTCCATGTCAATTATCCTGTTGTCTGCAGTGTTCCGAAGGAACCCCCATCTCAGCTTGCAGCCATATTTAAACTTTGTCTTTTGCAGAAACCAGCAATATGTTACAACCACATCAAGTAATAGCAGAAACAACTTTGTCTTTGAGACAGAAGGTAAACCCTATTTTTAGTTAGCTGTTGGTAAAGAAAAATAATACTACCCTATTTTCCAGACTATTTGTCGCACCAGAGTTTATGTTGCACTCTGCAAAAAACATGTTGTTGCTAGGAAAAAAAAATATCTAAGATGCTTCTGTTTCGAAGTCACATTCATATTTCAAGACCGTTTAGATAAACACTTCTAGTCAACAAAGGCATGGTCATAATTTTATGCTTGTCCCTCCAAAGTTGTTAAAAATACGTTTTCACAACATAGGGTTACAATGAATTGGACTACTATTTTGGGTAAAATACAGATTTCTGTACAATGGGCTCAGTGCTGCCTCCAATGACAGTAAACAAAATGGACAAAGTGACTCAAGGGGGTGAGCCATTGCCCGGAAGTTGAAGCTCCTATGGGGAGATTCTGAGGTTACCTTCAGTTAGCATTCCATAGACTCCAATTCATTTTAGGGTTCACTTTGATAGCAAATAAATTTACATCTGAATCGTTTAAAACTCCAACTTTTTGTTGGTTTTCATGAGACCCCCCTTGAAATAACCAGGACCCCCTATTGCCCCCCCAATCAAAATTGTCTGGAGCCGCCACTGCTTGTCATTAATATTTTACAAAAAAATCAAGCGCAGCATCATATCAAGCGTAGCGTACCGTGAGTAGCTAACAACATACCAATGTCCCAGAGTTGTGCTCACCAATATGACATGTCTTAAACACCACGGTCTGCCCATCCGATGCTCCAGTCAACTGCTGTTCCCTAGCCCGCTAGCTGTAGCAAAGCCATTTGCTGAACTGGCCACCTCATCTGCTATTCCCTAGCAATGCCATTCACTCAGCTGGCCACCTCATCTAATTCTTTATACCAATACTTACTAAAACACAAAGAATAACCTCGGGAAACTCACTTTACCAATCAGGAACCTATTCATATATTTCCAACACCTGGATCCTCTGATAGACAGGTTGCTAACTGATCAGCTATTTTTTGCACTAGCAGCTAGTTATTTACCACTCTACCAGACACCTACAGTACATTAGTCCGTAACCTGCACCAGCCTGAATAAGATGATCCAGCACAACTCCGGCCAGCCAGCCCATGCAGCAATATCTACCATCCAAAACATTCTTGGCTAACTAGCTACCATCGGCTAAGCCCATTGGTAGCTTAGCTAAAAACAACACTGCACCACAAAGGTAAGTGTTTATGATCTAATGAACGATGAACGTTTATAGCATCTCATTTGTGTATATTGTGTGATAATATCTATAATGAATAGCGATCCCCAAGTAAAAAAGTATATTTAAATTATCCTCCAGTATTATAGTTCTAGTATACTTTTGTTCAACCATAAGTATATACAGTGCGGCAACAAAGTATTTAGTCAGCCACCAATTGTGCAAGTTCTCCCACTTAAAAAGATGAGAGAGGCCTGTAATTTTCATCATATGTACACTTAAACTGTGAGAGACAAACTGAGAAAGAAAATCCAGAAAATCACATTGTAGGATTTTTCATGAATTTAATGGTAATTTATGGTAAAAAATAAGTATTTGGTCAATAACAAAAGTTAATCTCAAAACTTTGTTATATAACCTTTGTTGGCAATGACAGAGGTCAAATGTTTTCTGTAAGTCTTCACAAGGTTTTCACACACTGTTGCTGGTATTTTGGCCCATTACTCCATGCAGATCTCCTCTAGAGCAATGAAGTTTTGGGGCTGTCGCTGGGCAACACGGACTTTCAACTCCCTCCAAACATTTTCTGTGGGGTTTAGATTTGGTGACTGGCTAGGCCACTCCAGGACCTTGAAATGCTTCTTACGAAGCCACTCCTTCATTGCCTCGCAGTGTGTTTGGGATCATTGTCATGCTGAAAGACCCAGCCATGTTTCATCTTCAATGCCCTTGCTGATGGAAAAAGGTTTCCACTCAAAATCTCACCATATCAGTCGTCCTGGTCCCTTTGCAGAAAAACAGCCCCATAGCATGATGTTTCCACCCCCATGCTTCAAATTCTTTGGATGCAACTCAGCATTCTTTCTTCTCCAAACATGACGAGTTGAGTTTTTACCAAAAAGTGCTATTTTGGTTTCATTTGACCATATGACATTCTCCCAATCCTCTTCTGCATCATCCAAATGCTCTCTAGCATACCTCAGACAGGCCTGGACATGTACTTGCTTAAGCAGGGGGACACGTCTGGCACGGCAGGATTTGAGTCCATGGCGCCATAGTGTGTTACTGGTAGCCTTTGTTACGTTTGTCCCAGCTCTCTGCTTGTCATTCAATAGGTCCCCCTGTGTGGTTCTGGGATTTTTGCACACCGTTCTTGTGATCATTTTGATCCCACGGGGTGAGATCTTGCATGAAGCCCTGGTTCGAGGGAGATTATCAGTGGTCTTGTATGTCTTCCATCTTCTTTTAATTGCTCCCACAGTTGATTTCTTCACACCAAGCTGCTACCTATTGCAGATTCAGTCTTCCCAGCCTGGTGCAGGTCTACAATTTTGTTTCTGTTGTCCTTTGACAGCTCTTTGGTCTTGGCCATAGTGGAGTTTGGAGTGTGACTGTTTGAGGTTTTGGACAGGTGTCTTTTATACTGATAACAAGTTCAAACAGGTGCCATTAATACAGGTAACGAGTAGAGGACAGAGGAGCCTCTTAAAGAAGAAGTTACAGGTCTGTGAGAGCCAGAAATCTTGCTTATTTGTAGGTGACTAAATACTTGTTTTACCGAGGTATATACCAATACATTTTTTTTAAATCCTACAATGTGATTTTCTGGAATTTATTTTCTCATTTTGTACCTATGATGAAAATTACAGGCCTCTCTCGTCTTTTTAAAGGGCAACTTGCAGGTTGGACACCTCAATATAGAATAGTGTACAGTAATGAAAAACAACTAGATTGGAGAAATAGATAACGGCCAAAAACGATATTTAAAGATAAAATTGTAATTAAAAATAACATCTCCATCTATAAATTACAGATCGGAAGTGACGTAACACGAGGTAGTCCGTCAAATTCATACTCAAATTACGGATGAAACCAAAAGTGAAACTAGGCTGCTACGATTATGGCTGCTATAAAACTTTCTCTATATCTCGCGCTGTCTCTCACCATTGCTCTAACTACATCAACAAACGCAATGAGAGAGCAAAGCGCAGCTCGTATTTGCCTCTGCCTACGTCATATGACGCGTTACTAGCCGGGCGGAGCCTGGCTTATTATGTGCACATTTTCATCAAAATCCTGCTTTATGTTAGATGAGGCAGCATCATAACTTGTTTTATTCTTCAAAGTTTGGTTTGCAAACTCTTGCCATTCTCTCAACCAGCGTCATGAAGCTATAGCTATGATGCTAAGATGTAGCACCCCCGCTAGCTTGACTAAGCTTTCCCTGGGTGAGAGAGGTGCCTGATTCAATGGCCAGTACAATCATTAATATAAGTGATTTATAAACATAGACAAATTGTAGAAATTCTTCATCATTCCCTTCACTGCTTGCATTGTCCCCCTAACTTCTGCATATGCTCTTTACTAATTTTTCCTTCAGCGGTTGACCTGAGGGAAGATACACAAATACAACTCTAAAGCAACAAAGAGACTATTTGGAAACTTGTCTTTGGTGCTTTATACACATATGAGTGTATGCATGTGTAGTCATCAAAACATGTAGGAATAGGTCAAGGCACCTGTGTACTTTTATGTGTGCATTTGTGTGACTCATCTTACTTGTCATGTTTGAAATGGTCTACAGCATGTATTGAAGCTGCAGGGGTATGAGGGTGGATGGTAAGGTCACTGAACTGCAAACTGGCAGGGAGTACAAAGGGTACTGCTGTCTGTTTGGTATTCATTTTTGGTATTTCTTCTTATCTTAAACTTGTTTTGTGTGGGGATGGAGGAGGTGGGGTTTGGGAACCTAGTCCTATTGCATGTACACACACACACACACACACACACACACACACACACACACACACACAGGAGGAGAGTAACACTGCTTGTGCGAGTACTACAGATTTAATCAAATTTTAAAATTGTATTACATTTTTAGTAATTTTATTATTACTCTGCCAAGCTTTTATTCATTCTCAACTGAGAAGCAGTTACCGTAGTTCTTTTCACTCCAACTGTTATAACATTGTGTGCAATATACCTTCATAGAGCTATTAATAAAATGTAAATAATATTGGTAAATAAATTATGAAAGTCCTCTACTGAATAAAGATTGGGTTTAAGTAGCATACTTAAACATATGGGTGATTGAGAGATGAACAAATAAAGACTAATGGATGACAAAAAAATATATATTATTCCCCTATAATTTCCCCTATATAATAATCTTACTCAGTTAGCACAGAGATAAAAGTAGAGCAGAGCAGGGTCAGTCTCCTATCTGTCCTGTTTACACAGACACACGTGGCACCTGGACCAAAGCTCCAAACTGACCCCGCCCCTAGAGCCCCTCGAAAACTGTGACATCAGCACACTCTGATGACGCAGGTCATCATTTTTGTTTTTCAACCCCTCAGAGAGAGAGCACTCATGAAGATGGAAGAGAACGGCCCCCATTCATTAAAGGTAACACTTGAATGCATGCAAGAACCACATGGTTCAAACAAGACAGAGACATATTAATCTGAACTAATGCAGCCAGGCCTTCGAGTTCAAACCCAAGGTCTAATGAATATGATTCCTCCCATGGCAATTTATTTGATTTGTCTTTGTCATTATCAATGGTCACAGGTTGTCGCCTCAGATCAGGAACCAAGGTCTCTTTTCTCTATTCAGTCTCAGAGTGAATGCTGATCCAGGTTGAGTTTTTGTTCCATGTGTCAAGTAACACAAATGGGAGAAAAAACACCAGAGCATGTATCCACAGAGCATTTCTGAGTTTGAATGTAGATCTAGGTACAGTATTTGAATAGACTTTAATGAAAACATTTATATGGACAACAGAGGACTGACCTTCATAGTTAAATGGAACTTCCACAGTAAATCAGTTTCATAATATAGTATTTACAAACGTTATCATAGATAAATAATGTCATACACACTCACCTAAAGGACTATTAGGAACACCATACTAATACTGTGTTTGACCCACTTTTGCCTTCAGAACTGCCTTAATTCTACGAAAATGCCTTGTTGATGCTAGAGGTCAGAGGAGAATGGGCCGACTGCTTCAACCTGATAGAAGAGCAACTTTGACTGAAATAACCACTCGTTACAACCGAGGTATGCAGCAAAGCATTTGTGAAGCCACAACACGCACAACCTTGAGGCGGATGGGCTACAACAGCAGAACCCCCCACTGGGTACCACTCATCTCCACTACAAATAGGAAAAAGAGGCTACAAGGTGCTGAAAGCATTCTTTAGAAATGTTGGCCCATATTGATAGGAAAGCATCTTGCAGTTGATGGAGATTTGTGGGATGCACATCCAGGGCACGAAGCTCCCGTTCCACCACATCCCAAAGATGCTCTATTGGGTTGAGATCTGGTGACTGTGGGGGCCATTTTAGTACAGTGAACTCATTGTCATGTTCAAGAAACCAATTTGAAATGATTCGAGCTTTGTGACATGGTGCATTATCCTGCTGG
>JACXGM010026001.1:0-15059 GCA_016801145.1 Umbra pygmaea | reverse complement strand
TCTATTCAAAGGGGGGGACAGTTTAGACCCAAATTGCTACCGACCAATCTCCATCCTGCCCTGCCTCTCTAAAATCTTCGAAACCCTTATTAATAAACAAATTATCCACTATTTCGAATCTCACCACAGCCTAACTGACATGCAATCTGGTTTCCGAGCCGGTCGTGGATGCACCTCAGCCACACTCAAGGTCCTAAATGACATCATAACCGCTATCGACCATAGACACCTTTGTGCAGCAGTCTTCATTGACCTGGCCAAGGCTTTTGATTCTGTCAATCACACCATCCTCATTGATAGATTAAAGAACCTGGGTTTTTCTACTGACTGCCTAGCCTGGTTCACAAACTATTTCTCAGACAGATTTCAGTGTGTCAAGTCAGAGGGCCTACTCTCCAGTCCTCTGGCTGTCTCTATGGGTGTGCCTCAGGGTTCAATTCTCGGGCCGACTCTATTTTCTGTATACATCAATGATGTTGCTCTTGCTGCAGGTGACTCTATGATTCACCTGTATGCAGATGACACCATTCTTTATACGTCTGGCCCGACGTTGGATTCTGTGTTAAAAAACCTTCAAGTAAGCTTTAATAACATACAACATTCCTTCCGTTGTCTCCAACTACTTTTAAATCCTAGTAAAACAAAATGTATGCTCTTCAAACGATCACACATTGTACCTGCCTGCCCACCAAATATCACCACACTTGACGGGTCCGTGCTGGAATATGTAGATCACTACAAATACCTAGGTATCTGGTTAGACTCTTCACTCTCTGTCCAGACCCACATCAACAAGCTCCAATCAAAAATTAAATCCAGAATTGGCTTCCTGTTTCGTAATAAAGCCTCATTCACCTTTCCTGCCAAACTTGCCCCTGTTAAAATGACCATCCTTCCGATACTAGATTTTGGTGATGTAATTTACAGATCTGCATCAAACTCTCTACTTCGAAAATTAGATGTTGTGTAACACAGCGCCATCCGTTTTGTCACCAATGGTCCATATAACACCCACCACTGCAGTCTCTACACTAATTGGCTGGCCTTCACTACACACCTGACGTCTAACACACTGGTATCATCTAATCTACAAGTGTCTCCTAGGCAAAACCCCAATTTACTGAGATCATTAATCTCCAGAGCAACACCCTCTCTCAATCTGCTTTCAAGCAGGTTTATAACTCTGGTTGCCACTAAAGCCCGCACCTCCTTTGGTTGTTTCTCCTTCCAATTCTCTGCTGCTAATGATTGGAATTTTCTACAAAAATCCCTGAAGCTTGATTCTATTGTCCCGCTAACCACCTTCAAAGCACTACTAACCAATCTACTGTCAGACCATTGCACATGTTAATCCCACCCTACCATCTTCTGTCATTATGCACTTTGCACAATCTGACCAGCATAGCGGCCTCTGTATATTTTGCACAATCCATCTCCCATAGTCCCGGTCATAATGCCACTTACCATAGTGTTATTCACGCACAGCCACTTTGTACCTCTTAAATTGTACCCATCTACCTCAGCCCCTACTCTTCATTTTATTTTATTTTTTTCTTTCTTCTTATAAATGTCTATTGTACAGCGCCAAGCGACTGTCTTCACCAACCATCTACCTCCTTGTATCGACATCTGTTGCACTACTTGTACAAATGCCTTATTGTTCGACCTGCACACTGTATTATTTATCGTACATTCACTGTTTTATTCTCTGTTTTGACTTTATTGTGCACTCCTTGTATTGTAACTTTGTGTAACTTATTGTTGTCTGTACCTCAACGCTTTTATCTTGGCCAGGTCGCCGTCTCAAATGAGAAAATGTTCTCAACGTGCCCACCTGGTTAAATAAAGGTTAAATAAAAAATAAAAAAGTAAATGCGGGAAAAAACAAAGGTATTAATAAGCCTTTCAGGTACAGAGAGGGATAACATAGAACGTAGTCTGGCAATATTTCTGAGATAAAAATACGAGCTCCTAACAGCAAACCGCACATGGGGGTCAAAGGACAGACCAGAATCAAATATCACTCCCAAGTTTGAGCCTCCAAGTCAGAGCCATCCACATTTACAATCAGTGAACCAGCTTTACGAAGCTGATGAGAGGTACCAATGAGCAAGACCTCAGTCTTGTCACTATTAAGACACAAAAAAGTTTTGTGACATCCATGTTTTTATCTCAGAAATACAGTATTTTAAAAAAGGAACATCCAAATTTTGACCAGGCTTAGAGTGAATATAAATTTGAGTGTCATCTGCATAAATATGATAGTTTAGCCCAAGTGATCTTGGAAGCAATCTAAGTGGAAATATGTAAATGTTAAAAAGTAAAAGGCCCAAATTTGAACCTTGAGGAACACTTGTACGGACAGACCCGATCTCAGACCTGGAACCACTCATACAGACAAACTGTTGGCGTTCAGAGAGATAAGATCGAAACCATATTAAAACAATATCAGCAACACCATAGACAGTTTCCAAACGGTCGAGTAGAAGATTGTGATTGACAGTATCAAAAGTGGCACTCAGATCAAGAAGGATAAGAATAGAAAGAGAACCAGAATCTGAGCCTATTAACAGATCATTGGTGACCTTGACCAAAGCACTCTCGGTACTGTGAAATTTTCGAAAACCAGACTGAAGGGGCTCAAAAAGATTATTTACTATGAGATGACTGTGTAGTTGCAAAGCCACAACATGTTCTAGAATTTTTGCAAGAAATGGGTGGTTTCAGGAGATACATTGAGGCAGATCGGAGGGTACGTGTGGAGGTCTGTGGGGTGAGGAGTTCTTTGAGGTAGGAGGGGGCTTCACCATGGATGCACTGGTAGGTGAAGAGGGAGATCTTATACTCAATCCTGAATGAGACAGGAAGCAAGTGGAGTGATTTGAGCATGGGGGTGATGTGGTCCTGTTTGCGCACCCTCAACAGGATCCTAGCAGCACTGTTCTGTATGTACTGCAGCTTCCGAAGACGTTTCTCAGGGATCCCGGTGAGGAGCGCGTTGCAGTAATCCAGCCTGGAGGAGACAAAAGCATGGACAAGCTTTTCTGCATCTGCAGGAGTGAGTGTGGGACGGAGTTTGGCAATGTTTTTGAGGTGGAAGAAGGAGGTCTTGCAGAGATGTTTAATGTAGGTCTCAAAGGTCAGATGAGAATCCATTTTAACACCCAGGTTGGTGACTGATGTTGATAGTGGAATATCTTGGCCAGAAAAGGTAAACAGGGTGGGGCTGAGCATTGAGCCTTGAGGGACACCGCAGGTGACGTTGTGTGTCAGGGATTTAGCCTCTCCCAAGGCGACATGCTTAGTTCTCCCAGTGAGGTAAGATGAGAACAACTCATGGACAGAGTCAGAAAGACCGATAGCGGAGTGTAGATGGTGAAGGAGGATGTTGTGGTCAAATGCTGCAGTCAAGTCTAGGAGGATGAGAAGGGATGAAGAGCCAGCATCTGCAGTCATCAGCAGATCATTTGTGACCCTGACCAGGGCTGTTTCTGTGCTGTGGCCAGGGCGAAAACCAGACTGAAATTTCTCAACCAGGTTGTTTTGTTTTAGGTGGTCCTGAAGCTGTGCGGCAACTACTTTTTCCAGCACCTTGGAAAGGAATGGAAGGTTTGAGATGGGCCTGTAGTTGGCAAAGTCCTCTGGGTCTAAGGTGGGTTTTTTGAGAAGTGGTTGACAGCGGTTTTCAGAGTTGATGGAATGTGGCCAGCCTGGAGGGAGTGGTTAATGACCTTTGTGATGAGGGGACTTATGGCATGGAGGTTGGCTTTTACCAGGGCTGTGGGGAAGGGGTCCAGGGCACAGGTGGATGGTTTCATTGTTTTGATTATGTCCTCAACCTCTTGCTGACAGAAAAACAGCTGAGAGGTTGGGAAATCCCAGGCTGTGGGTCGGCAGTCGGGACAGGAAGTGTGGAGAAATTGGATAGCAGGGAGCGGATGGTGTCTACTTTCTTTCTGAAAAAAGTAATGAAATTGTTGCACATCTCTTCTGTGGCTTCTGAAAGAGAGTGAGTTTGCGGTTTGAGGATGGCATTTATGCTAGAGAAAAGTTGCTTGGAGTTGCCAGTATTGTTGTTGATAATGCTTGAATAGAACTGTGAACGGGCATTCTCAAGGACCTTGCATAGGACTTCTGATGTTCTCGGTAGGCCTGCCTATGAACAGTGAGTCCTGAAGCCTTGAGACGCCACTCAAGGACACGCCCAGCTGTTTTTATTCTCCGGAGTGTGCAGGTGTACCAAGGGGCTGAGCGTAAGAAGCTGACAGTTCTAGTTTTTACAGGGGCATGGAGATTTAGGAGATTGCCCAGAGTTTGGTTGTAGAAGTCAACTGACTCAGTGACACAAGAGAAATCAACAGAGGAGAGATGTTGGAGGTCTATGGTCAAGGTGTCCGGGTTGATCTTTTTCAGGTCCCTATAGCAAATTTGACACTTCTCTTTGGTGTATGATGAAAGGAGTGGCAGCTCCATTGAGATGGCCTTGTGATCAGACACACCCAGATCATACGCCAAAAGGTTGCTAATGGGGGTGGAGTTTGAAATGACCAGGTCCAGTGTGTGCCCCCTGGAGTGTGTGGGGACATCAACATGTTGTTGGAGGTCGAGGCAGTCCAGTAATTGCAGAAACTCAGCTACAAAGTGCCAGGAGGGGTTGTCTATATGAATATTAATATCTCCAAGTATTATAATGTTGGCAGAAGTGGTGCAGAGTGTTCTGAGAAGGTCATGTATCTCCGAGATGAAAGCTGAGTTGGGTTTGGGGGGCCGGTAAATGAGGAGCATTGTCATGGGAAAGGGGGGTTTACATTTAAATGCTAAGCATTCAAATGAGGACAGTGTAGGCAGGGGGAGGGGAGAAAGCTCCAGGTTCTGTCTGTGTATGACAGCTAGTCTGCCACCACGTCCAGTGCTGCAGGCTTTCTCCAAGTAGTATAACTGGGGGGACAGGGTGACCCAGTTTTTAATGCTGCTGGTACAACACCAGTGCGCAAAGATCCATTAACAATTCCAAGGACAGCATGGCACAGTAAATCAAAACAAGTTTTAAACAAGCTTGTAGGGAAGGGATCAAGTAAGCAAGTGGTAACTTTCATGCGTGATACCTCCATAGTGAGCTGCTCAGAGTCAATTTCGGAAAATGTAGTGAAGGATGTGCCAGAGAAGCTAGAGATCACTGAGATACAGCACCTACACATACAATATAGATCACTTAGATCAGAAGTAGGCAAACTACAGCCTACGGGCCAAATGCGGCCCGCCTGGTCCTTTGATCTGGCCCGCGAGGTGTTTTAGAACCGTCCAGTCTCCCGATGCTCCAGAGCGTCAAGCGATACTTTATCGCGATTATCTCACAAACCATACATGCTAGCAACTAAGGCTTGGAAGATCAGACTAAATGAATGGTGGCTGATCCATGTGGTGGCTGATCCATGTGGATCTATGAGAGCCGAAGCTATTGCGCCTCAAAGTTGGTCATGTTTTTTTGACTTTCGCCTTTTTTACTAAACACATTACAGACAGGAAGTAGGAAGTGAAAATGACAAAATAGCAACTCTTAAATGATGTAGGACATCATCCTGCACAATACCAATATGGTACCAATATGGTTAGAAAGAGGAGGTTCTGCTGGTAAAAGAATGCCAATGCAAATAATGAGGAGGGGTTTGTCCATGCGGATTAATGACAGCCGGAGATATCGCGTCACAAAGCTAAATAGACTTAAAACAAACAGTTGTGATTCAATTCTGATAGGTCAAAATTGCTCGTCATCTAAAAAATGTAATTGTAGCCGTTGACACTTATTTTTTGTGCGACTTGTGGTTGGATGAACTGTGTGCACCACTCGCCAGCCAACAGATCTGGTCAAGGAGCTGCAGGCAGGATTAGGGGTAAGTGAGGAGAACATTTAATGAAAAAAAACAGTGACCCCACACTTTTGAAAACTAGCATATGTCTGCTTGCTTCAAATCTGTAAAGTAGTTAAAATGTTGTCATTTCTACTTTAAAGGACTTTTAAATTTCCAGACTAAATAAAACATTTAAAATACAGTATTATCAATAGCACATGATTTTTTTCATAGAGCAATCACCATATTCAATTATGGCCTACAGTGAGTTGAATGGGAGTGTGACGTGGGTCCCTGTTTTTGTGTTGTTGACTATATTGCTTCAAGTGACTGATGAGTTCAGACTATATTTGGATTAAATACACTAGTGAACATTTATCCATAGCACGAGTCAACACAAGCTACAGTTTTGCTGTTATAAAGCTATCTGCATAGGCAAGCATGGTATGTATAATGTACATATATCCATTGTTTTTAAAACATTTTTAAAAATATATTTTTATTTATCCACAAATTCACTAAGCTAATTAAAGAATTACACACTTTGAAATGCATTGACATTCAGGCTTTTATTTTGAAGATTTTGCCATTACAGTGAACAGTCGCTATATCGCGGTTCACCTTTCACGTCTCGCTGCTTCACGGATTTGCAGGTGCAGCGGCTCAGTTAGATAAGCAGTGAAATTCACTTGAGTCACTATTTGTCCTACTGTACTTTGTATTTTTTTTTCATTAAAAAAAACGAGGGTTCACTGTATACCGAACATATGACCTCATCATACCATGTTGCATGGTATGTTTAATTTCAATATAGAGTACTATTTCAAAAATGGTGCTTCTTTAACTGTATTGATTGATATTTGATGAAAATCATGTATTGTGGCCATTAGATGGTACTACTTAGAGTATACTGGTGCATTTGAGTACCCTGGAAATCCAGAGTTCTCGCGAGAGCACAATTTGAATTTGCTCAGCAAGTTACTCTGGCACCGAGTAATTCTGCTCATTAACTATGCCCTTGTAGCCGAGCTGCACCAATCACATCGGTGTATCTGATATAGGTGTGCCAGAAGCGTGTTAAACAGATGAAGACAGCGCTGCGACCTCGAAGTCATTAGTAAACATTAGTGGTGGGGGAAAAATCGATTCTGTTCAGTATCGCGATATTTTGCGCACGCAATTATATCGATACCAAAGAGCAAAGTATTGCAATATTTAATTATAAAATTATCTGTTTTACTTTCGGGTTTTCTCCATTGGTTTTCTCATTTGCGTATTACATCCACCAGGTGGCGCTTGTTGCGCTGCTTTGTTGTTGTGCATTCAACAGCAAATTCAAATGAAAATGGCTTCACCGTCACAACCGGTTGTACACAACGCTCAGTCTTCTTTCATATCGAAAGTGTGGGTAAGTTTCGGTTTGGAATGCCAATATTCCCAAATGGATTTTGGTTGATGACCAAAATCCAGCAGTACACATTTTTGTTTATTTTTCTCAATTTCAGTCTCTAAATTACTCTTAGTTATATGATTACTCTCAGGTTCGTGTTACTCTATTGTATTTACCTATTGACGCATAAAACGGCTGCTAAAATTGCCTATAAAAACCTACGTTATTCTACGATGAATATTCTTAGCTCCTGAGGGTTTTCTGAAAAAATACTATGAATTGATAACGTCTACCAAAACCTAAGCCTCTGTAGCACATAGAAACATGAAATAAATTAATTTTAATGGTAAGAATCACAGGCTTTATTATGCTATTTATTCATTATGCCAGTATTGTATTACGATGTATTATGCTAGTTATTCATTATGCCAGTACTGTATTTATATATTAACATTATTCTATGTTTTATTATCATCATTATCAACAATCATCACCATAATTATATTACTATTTATTATGCTATTTATTCATATGTTCGTTGTAGCAACCGATTAGTTTCCGTAACCAACATGTTCCAAAGCTCATCAGTAAAAATACGGTTTGCGGGTGAACTGCTTTGCCTTGCGCGGCAGATAATCCTCTACCACCTCCCTCAAAACTCCTCGCCATCTTCCAATTCAATGCCCTTGCTGTCAAAATCCTCCTCTGTCGTAGCCATTTTCAAAAACAAATGCACGTGTATGTCTGATTGATTGATGTGATTTTCAGCGAACAATGGTACATTTGGGTGGTTACGTCGTCTATAAAAAACTCCACATGAAACATCTCATGTGTATTTTAATCAATAACAGTGCATTATATGCTGCACGCATCATGAAAAGGTTGACAAATACAAAATGCTGTGTCGCGCAGCAGCCGGCAGGAGGTTTTGAGTTGCGCAATGCAGTAACTGGCGGAAGATGTAATGTTTCGCCGCGCAGTATCCGTCACAAATGTGTTAATATTTTTTTGTTATGTTCAGGGAGCTCACCATTCATATGAGAGGTCTCCTATTCAGAGAATAATTACCGGTACGTCCTGTCCTGTAATAAGGTCCTGTGTCCTGAATGTTCAAGGACAACATTTTGGCACTACCCTCCTAAGTTTTTACACTTCAGTTAATGCGTAGATGAAAATGTTTACAGAATTAAATGCAGTCTTATTTTGCTCATTTTTTGTAATGTCTTTGAATAATAAGGGGGAAATTAATCGCAATATATCGCAGAATCTAATCGCAATACTTGCTGTATCGCAATATGTTAAGAATCGCAATAATATTGAATCGTGGCCCAAATATCGCAATACTATTGAATCGTCACATTGTTGCCAATTCCCACCCCTAGTAAACATTGTTAGATCGTAATAACACCAGTTGTTTAAAACGGCTTTGGCCACTACGATGAACGAGTTAGACTTGGCTTTTTGTCTAAAAGAGGGACAGAAGACGGTGCTCGAATTGTTCCTTTTTAGGAACGACGTTTTTGCTGTTTTTGCAAGAGTTTAATCTACCAGTTAGCTCCGCCATAGGTGCTTAGTGAAAAACCACTGGTGATAGGTCGTAGTTATATCCAATTGCGTACAGTGAGATTTTCAAATGTATACTTGGTGCCGCCTCTCGAGCTGGGTCATTTTTTATTACTAGATCCCAGACCCTTATATCCTCCGGATTTGGGTCTGGATTTTTCCAGGCTAGCATTTGAGATTAATCCTTAAAAATATTAGATATTTGATTAAATCATGTCTTGTGGCTGTTAGATGGCATTATGAAGAGTGTACTGATGCTTTTTAGGATAAATATGTCAATGTTTGAAAATGCTATTTAATAAACTACATGTGTAATCTCTCGTATAGAAACCAAAGCTCTGGGTGATGCACTTTTTCCGCTGTTCACGTGATAGCTACAGTATTTCTTGTCCGACATTCATGCTGACACACTTTGAATAATAATTACTCACCAAGCAGATCCATTGCCTAGCTGGTTAACTTTTCTACATGTTTAGCAATGTTCTATAACTTTTCATTATTCATTAACCTGCTATTTCTACACCCAGCAATAAAAACTCACCTGCATTGTCTTCCACCAGGACCTAGTATCCCGGGGTATAAACTACATGCTAACTAGCTTAGCCCCTGGCCTAGTACTAGCTATCATAACACCAAACTAATAATATAATAAGCCCTTCAGTAGGTACTGTATAAATTAATCAACAATCTTTCACAGATACAGTTTGAAATTATGTTGAAATTATTACCCAATATACATGAAGAAGATACTAAATTGGCTATCAATCACTTCCAGCAGTAGACAGCTAATTTCACGTCTTTAAAAAGGACAGTTTGAATGATAATTATACACCAAGACGATCAACCACCTATCTGCTTAACATTTCTACAGATTTAGCAATGTTCTATAAATGTTCATTATTCATTAGATGATAAATGCTTACCTTCATGTTGCGGATGTTTTGTTAGCTAAACTAACAATGGGATTAGCCAATGGTAGCTAGTTTTGCCAGATTAGGTGTCTGATAGAGTGGTAAATAATCAGCTACAATCAGCTTATTGGGTGAATAATAATAATAATAACTATACCAGTGTATTTTTGAGAAACTACACATTTTGATTGGACACAAGTTGTCATTGCAGCAGTTGACGGCTTCTTTTTTGTGCGATGTGTGGTTGGATGAACTGCTTGCGTGCTGCTCGCCATCCCGGAGATCTAGGCAAGTAATAGAGTTTGGGATTGTTTTGTCACATCGCAATGAATTGTGGGAATCATGGTACGGAAGTAGATATACTGTATAGTAGGTTACTGTAGTACTGTATAGAATTTGTTGTTCATTTGATAATATTAAGGTTATTATTAAGGTTATTTCAGGGAAGGGAATATAGGACTGGGCTAGCCTGATCCTACCAGACTCTCGTATAGTGGTGCAATGGATCGTCATTGATCCGTGATCCGTTCGGATCAATATCTTCGGTTCGGCACACACGTGATCCGCAGATTGATTTTGAAAAAAAAAGTTGTGCGCACGTTCAGTCCGCTCACAGCATTGTCATGGCGAGCGGAGGGACGGAGAAGTTGAACATTCATTTAAATACCCTGTATGGTAGCATTTTGGCTTCAGTTAAATATAATGATGAAGGAAAGAGGTTAGTGGATAAAACCGTGACAGTGTGTAGGCACTGTGGCACAAGAAAGCGATATGACAGTGGAAACACATCAAGCATGGCCACGCATTTGAAGCGACATCACCCCGGTGTTTCACTGACAGGAGTGAAAACGAAAGCTGCAAAACAACCGCTTATCACTGATCCGTTGCACCACTACTCTCGTACGTACATATCATTTGTACAGAGAGTCTGGCCACTCTCCATTGACAAACGTTAACTTCCTTTAAGGCGGTTACTTTGTTGAAATTTTAAACTATTGGATCTGCCAAAACCAATCACTACATTTGGCCGTGACGTACTACAACTCAAACTAGCGCAGGACATCAACGTCATCGTTCTCAGCCACTCCCAAGAACATGCCGCAATCCCAGATATGTAGTACTGAAGGAAAATTAAGTACGTAGGAGGGCGGAGCCAGGCTAGGACTGGGCAGGAACAACTCTCAGCACTGGGCAAGATATTTTATTGGAACTTAACGCAAAGATGTGCTGGACAACCGCGTCATAGAAGTATTTTAAAAAAAGAAAGGAGGACTGTCTTCGTTTTCAAATAATGAGCAGTTTTGGTGAGTTTGATGGTTTTTTATATATTTTTAATAGCAGGACCTTAACAGTTCTTAACGGGGCTTGGTGCATGTACTGTAATTGTATTCATGTAGGGGGAGATAAACAGACACACTTCATCCTGGCGCCAGGCCTGTTAATACTTGTTAATTATTACTGCTTGCTTGTTTCAGATCACTACTGGTGTGAAGCATGTTCAGATCGTATATATATATATAAGGTCTGTGGTTCAGATTCAGTGGTCTTAGTGGGCTGTGCCTTTGAGTGTGCGTGGTAAACCTACATGTGCGTTTATTCCGCAGCTTGTCTACAATCTCTGGGTAAGTCTGTTGAATCCTGATTGTTCCTTCTGGCATTTTTGCATGTTTGTAGTGTTGTGACTGGGTGTTGTGAGTTAGTTCTTATTTAATTGGGTAGGACACTTATTTTGGCTATCCGATGGCTACAGTATGTGTAATGTGACATCCTGTCAAAGTGCGTAGTGTTACATTCTTTTGGTTTCAGTCATGTTGGGTCAATTAGTGTATTGTAAGTCTCATAGGTGTTGAGCCTCGTGTTAAATAACCTTTATCATGTGGAATAAACTTATCTTCACTATTAATATGGGGTGCATTATATGCCGAATGACAACCTATAGCCCTATAATGTCACTGAGGTTATTATAATGCATATTAATAACGGGAAGATAGTGAAGGACTAGGTGCAAAATGCACGGCCCGCCACTGCCTAACGATAGCTAATGTCATTAGCATGCAACATGCAATGGACATGTTTGTGATTAAACCACTGTTCTCTCTCTTGTGAGCATCTTCAAAACTGCAGTGCTTTTGGGGAGTTCCCGGGATGCAGTGATCAGTAACGTGGTCCAACGAAGGAAAAGCAGTGAACCAGCGACATGGCACAATGATGCACGTGGTGCCAAGGCACAATGATGCACGTGGTGAGCAAAGGCTGGCCCATGTAGTTTCGATCCAATAGACAAGCTACTGTAGCTCAAATTGCTGAAAAAGTTCATGCTGGTTCTGACATAAAGATGTCAGAACACACAATGTATTACAGTTTGTTGCACTATGGGGCTGTTTTGTCGGTAAAAGGGGGATCTACACAACATCAGGCAGGTGGTCATAATGTTATGGTCGATGAATGTAAATTGTTGTGGATTGATAAATTAAAGTAAATCTTTAGGAACTCACACGCAGTAATCCAAATCACTTAATGTTATGGAATACCTGTTTTTATATTTAGAATCAGGAAGATATTTATTGCCAAGTAAGTTTAACCAAACAATTACCTATTTTTGGTCTATTGGTGCATGTCTCAGTTATGCATAAATTAATATAAACAATTTTCAACTTTTAGGCCGCAGGGTGTGGTATTAGGATACAGTATGTGGTGTGTATGTATATGTATATGTTATATATATGCTATATACGTATTTATAAAATATGATTAGTAAAATGAATATAATATATTAATGTATAGTGTAGCAGGTACACAATAATGAGCAGGTTGTTGTCATACTTTTATGGCTGATCAGTATAAATTGTTCTGTATTGTATAGCAGCAGTATGGAGTAAACAAAGTGTATTATAAATGTATTCATTTTATGATGGTTCTGATAAAGGTGTCAGAACACATTGACCTACACAATTATAGGCTGGTTGACACAATGTTATGGATGATCAGTGTAAATTGCTCTTTATTGATACATGAAACTAAATTATTAGCAGAGGTGGAAATTTGCTTAAATAAAAGTACTTTTCTGAGTTAGTCTGAGTTCACAAGCTAAGGCTACTGTAATGTTTTTGAGGCATTTGCTGTTTAGTCATTCTAAACATTGCTAATTTACATAAAGTGCACGTTGTAATCACCAGGGGCCTCATTTATAAACGTGGCGTCCACACAAAAGAAGGCGTACGCCGCTCTCTACGCAATAACTGGGATTTATAAAAAGCAAACTTGACGGGAAAATGTGCGGTCCTTCACGGAAACTCTGACCCATGCGTATGCACAAAAACGGGTGAAATGAGAAATGGCGACATCCCCGGCAGATGGATGAAACACGTGAAAATGTCTGAAACTGCAGACCGTTGTGTAGCTAAATGAAATAGCAATACTGCCTCTCATTAATAATATGAACATTTCACAAAGCCATTCTCACAATTAACAGCCTGTGGTGAAATACAAGTAAAATAAAACCAGATTGTAGCCAACGTAAATGCCAATAAAGACACATTTGCAAAAAGAGCACTCAAATATGTTTTGTTATTATATTGGCATGTTATGTAATTCATCCTCATAAATAATACGGTAAACAGAACAAAATCATCATATTCTTTTCGATGTCTCTGTCTGGCGGAGCAGAAAGACAAATATATATTGATAGAGATAAATAGCTAGATAGCTAGATAGTCATTATTGGTAAAGTAGTTTTCATAGTACATGTCGTCATCAGCTACAGAATCATAATGTTCATTTATATGCGTTTAGTTCGTTTAATTTTTAAATGTTTTCCAAGAAATGCTTTCATTAATCATAAGCATTTTCATTCCATCAATGTCCAAGTAATTTGTGATGCAGACATGTTGCTCATTAATTTTTAACATTTTCCGCCAACCGTGGCAGACTTTCGTGATAAAGCACTAGACGCTTTTTGACATTAACTTTGATGTCTGACCACTTTTATATTTCGACCATGGTCCAACTCTCAGGCTTCGTCATAGTGTTTGCAAACTTTTGCCACTCCAACGCCTTTATGGTATTAGTAATAGCCACACTGTGCCCTTAAAACAACATTTTCCTCCTCTTTTACATCTTTTACAACTCACCAACAATATTCAAATTGAGTGAAGTTTCTTTTTTTGGTTTTCCTCTCTGTTTGCCATTATTTCTCAATCAATGAATCTTAATTTTGGGGCTGATATTTATGGGCAATTATGGGCGAGACTTTTTTTTTTATTTATAAAGGAAAAAAACGGCGTAAGACGTGCGTGCGCACGGTTTTATAAATCGGAATATTTCTTTGCATACGCACGTCCTATATTTCGTCCGTACGCCACTTCTGACGCAAATTCACTGCAAAGTTTTAGAAATGAGGCCCCTGGCATTTCGTCTTGGAAGTACCACAATAGGCTGTGACACAATATCAGTTTTTTCATATGTTTTATTTCTTTATTCTTTAACAGTACTACCATAAACTAAATGTTTCAAGCTGAGAAAGTTATTTACTTACCATAAATGTTGCCACAGTTACTTGTACAGAAAAAGTAATCTGATTACTCCTTTAAGAAGTAACTTAGTTACTTTTAACATCAAGTAATCTGTAAAGTAACTAAATTAGATTACAAGTTACTTTAGTAGTTACATTCAGCAGCTCTCGACAACACCCACGCCGCCTCAACATATAAATGACAACCGGTTTTGCCAACACTCACTTTATTGGAAGTGCATTTTTAACAGTAATGTCAACAATGTATCTCCTGACATTTTAAATTGAACTTAATAACTATTTCCTGAGAAAATACATGTTTTAATTAAAATAAAATACAGTCTTTCTTGACCTGACATATTTAACTGTTAACACTGTAATGGCAAAAATGATTATTTATCTACATTTTTTAGAAATAGTCACACATAATGACTTAGATAAGTAACTTTAATCTGATTACTGGTTTGGAAATAATAACGCATTAGATTACTTGTTACTGAAAAAAGTGATCAGATTATAATAACGTTTTATTTACATAGCACCTTTCCAGGACTCAAGGATGCTTTACAATGAACAAGCAATAACAATGGACCATAATAACAAACAAACAAAACAACAATAGGTAGATGAGAGTAAAGGAGACTATGTAGGACAGGGATAAATACAAACAGACACAACGAAATAAGATACAACTTTAAGGATGTTAACATTCAGAAAATACTTGAGTTTTGAGCATAGTTTTAAATTCAGAAATATTATTAACACAACAGAGTGATCGGGGGAGAGTTCCATAGTTTTGGTGTGACAACACTGAATGATCTGCCCCCCATTTGAAG
>JACXGM010026000.1:0-15060 GCA_016801145.1 Umbra pygmaea | reverse complement strand
GCACAAAACATAACAATAATGTTTCATTCTTTTTACTGACAATAACAGTAAAAAAGGTTATCCAGGCTAAAAGATTCTGTATTGGTACAGAACTCCCTTAATATTGATAGCTTGCTCACCTCCACCATGAGCCCACCATAGGTGGTTATAGGAACAGTCCACTTCTAAACAGTTCTACTAACTACTCTCCCCCAACACCGGTTTTGCTATTTGCATTCGCATTGGTCAAGTGGGCATAGGAACTGGTAGGAGGGATAAGGGAGTGACGAAAGCACCACAACGGTTTTTTATATTATAGCGTCGTTACTTGACTTTAGCGTAGGGCCACATACAAAAACATTCAACTGTGAAATGTTGTTGTAACACTGGGTGTATGATTGGAGATGTATGCGGATGATCTGGTTGTTTTCAGCTCAAGTAGTGCTGTGTTCCTTCAGGGGCTGGCTGTTTGTTTGTTTGTTTTTTTGTTCAGATTACGATGCTGAATACACACAACATCCAATACAATTAAAAAAAGAGTGTTGTGTTGATATGTCCTAATAACTGAGTTTGAACCGCAGCGTTTAAAAACTAGGCTGGAGTAATATAAATTGGGTACTTACGATAAAAACACAAAAGACGAAGGCTCCAGCATAGTATTATACGCAACAGACAAACGAAGCGACCGGCATAATTTATAACCCTTGTGACTGCTCTATGGCACCGATCTTATCTTTCCTAGGAAATGTTACCTCGTGCTGCCAAAGTGAAGGGATTGACACATTCTGGTATGGTCTTCCTATTCCTAACATCAGGGTGGACACGCGCAGAGGCTAATGTGAAGGGGGAAATAGACAGCTAACTAGAGCGACCGACTAGCAGCACACGCTAACATACATGGAGTAGTCAACGTTATGGGGAAAATAATTGAGTTTTGATTGTCGATCGAAATGAGCGCAACAACGGCAGTAGTAAACCTATGTGTTCGGTTTAAATAGTGAAATTACACTTCTGTCAAGTATTTCAAAAATTTGTAACCTTACCGTTATGTCGGAAAAACAAAGATGCTGCCTGGTCAAAGAGTAACGTTAAACTGTATACGACTGCAAGTATCTTCAGAAATGCTCTGCGTGGTGGTGTCTCTTTCACATGACGTGTTTTAAGTTGCGTTAGACAGCCAATGGCCGGTGACTTTATCATTTTACGCAAGTATGCTAAATGATTATTGGCTCACAGACACTTTGGAACCGAAAATTGGCACCGAAAAATAAATACTTTTTCGATACTCGATAGTATCGACGTATTTCGGTCGGTGCCATAAAAGTATCGATGTTCGGTCCCCAGCCCTATCACTACTTACGTCCAGCATAATACCACCTGCCCTCCTCTTCTCCCCAGGAATACAAGCTCCTCTTTGAGGGGGCTGGCAGCAACCCTGGGGACAAGACCCTGGAGGACCGCTTCTTTGAGCATGAGGTAAGCACAACTGCTCTGCACACATGCTCTTCAAGGAATTTATCCAAGTTCTGTCCTCTCCATTTGATTTTTCCAGGTTTAAATAAAACACTTTTTAAAACGACAAACAATTCAACTGAATGTTCTGCATCCATAGCAACGCTCAGTGTTCTGTATCAATAGCAATGTTCAAAGTAAGGCAGGAATCCACATATGAGATCTTGGATTAGAACATACAATTAACATAGGAATGCATTTTTTTGCAGTGTAGATACCATTTGAGGAGTTAGTATTGTTAATTTAAACAATTACATTGGCCATGTGTTATTTAATTTTATTGTTGAAGTTTTCCAGAATCCATGGTAAATTCAGCAACATAACGAGCTATTCACAAGTCAGTTCATAATGGGAATCTATCATTTTAGGTTTCATTGACCTCTTCCATCCTTTCCAGGCCATCGCTGTTCTCATGTGATTCAGCTGTTGTGTTTACCAGAGTACATAAGACATCTTGGTTTGATTGGTTGAAACACTTGGTAACTGTTGTGACTTGTGGTGCAGGTGAAGCTGAACAAGCTGGCGTTCCTGAACCAGTTCCACTTCAGTGTGTTCTACGCTTACGTTAAGCTGAAGGAACAGGAGTGCCGCAATATCGTGTGGATCGCAGAGTGCATCGCACAGAGGCACCGTGCCAAAATAGATAACTACATCCCCATCTTCTGATCTCACCAAAACGTCCCAAACACTTTTGAGCTTACACACACACACACACACACACACAGTGTAAAGTACTGCTCTTACACAAGTCTTCATCTCCATCTTACGTCCTCCACAGCTTTCTGTCAATAGTGTTCCCCTAATCCACTGCTGTATCTTTTAATGCGATTGACAGGTTTCAATTGCCCATACTAACTGAAAGGTATGTAGCAGACAGTAGAGTGCTGTTTGGTAAGCACAGAGAGCCTGATGTGTTTCTGTCATCGGCCGCGTCCTGCCACAAGGTGCTACCGTTAGCATGCTGCCTCTACCAGCTGTGCTCTAACTGGTAACCTTCACGTCTCCTTGTCAAAAAAACTTGCATGCCTCAGAAACCTGACCTGGCTATGTCTTGGAACGGCAGTCTCTTTGCTGCGTAGTGCCCCACTCTTTAAAATAGCTCTCTTGTTTCATAACGATGGTGAAATTGGGGATATAGAGTACTTAACCTCAAGTATTTTTCTTTAGTTCTTAAAGCAGTAATATATCAAGGTTGTGTTGAGCCCAGTTCCCACAGGTGCACTGGTTCATTCCCTGTCTGAGGCATTAATTCCCACAGCCAGACAGTCCTGCTAAGGTACGATGGGCTGCATGTTGACCACCAGTTGTTTTCAACACCTCACTGCGGTTAGCAGGTTTAGTTTAGTTAGCAGGTTTAGTTTAGTTAGCAGGTTTAGTTTAGTTAGCAGGTTTAGTTTAGTTAGCAGGTTTAGTTTAGTTAGCAGGTTTAGTTTAGTTAGCAGGTTTAGTTTAGACAAGAAAACATTCCATGGTTTGGCTTTAGACTTTATTTTTTTACTTTTACAGCTGGAGTGGATCTGATATTTCAGTTTCCAGTGTGAGCCTGCCATGCTATAAAATATCCTCTAGCTGGCAATATTTCTGAAAGCATGTAGAATACTGTTTTAAAATTATCATTGCATTATTTTTGTTTGTCTTTATGGTATCATAGTGAAGTGAGACTTTTTCTCTCTCTCTCTCTCTCTCTCTCTCTCTCTCTCTCTCTCTCTCTCTCTCTCTCTCTCTCTCTCTCTCTCTCTCTCTCTCTCTCTCTCAAATGGCCCCCTTCACTGTATAATTTGGACCAGGGGCCATATGACTCTAATCGTAGTAAACTGTAGGCCTGTAAGAGAGTAGGGTGTGAGTTTGCATACTGTTTGCTACATGTTTAGTAGATTATTCAAAGACAGTTATGCAGAGTTCACCAAAATATTTGTCACCCACTGATAGTTTTTTTTCTCAAAGTGTTTGAATTTTTCTCAATGTCTTTGTTATTAATGAGGTGACTGAATTTAAGTTGTCAGATATTAGTCCAAATTACAGCCATGAATTAAACCGTTTACCTGCTTAAATGAAAAACACAACAGAATATTTAATGTTTTAACGATACAAAGATATCTATATATAAATATATTTAAAAAATGTTTGTTTTCTCATGTTGTAAAGATTCATGTGAAATGGTCCTGTTGAAGAGATGTTCTGTGTCTTATTTGTGAACTGTGTTGTAAATGTGATAAATAAGTAATGGAAAAGGCTTTCTGTATTCACTTCCTGTTTGTGGCAGGTATGTTTGCATGTTGCAAGTCAGGAATCAAACCGTCAACCTTCCGACTACAAGTCCTGAACCTAGACTTGGCTGAATTCTGCTTTCCTGTGCAAATCAATCAGTCACAATCAATATAGAATATATATTCTGCTACAGAAAGAAGAGGAAGTGCTAGCCATCCATATACATTGGTATTAAATATAAATACAGTCGTATGCAAAAGATTAGGCCCCCCCTGACATTTTCAAAGTTTTTCATTCATAAATAATTGGGTGTTTGGATAAGCAATTTCATTTTGAACTACGAAATAACTGCAGGACACTAATATTTCAGTAGTGAGATTAGATTTATTAGATGAACAGAAAATGTGCAATATGCATCAAAATGAAATTAGACAGGTGAATAAATTTTGGCACCCCAACAGAAATATTACATCAGTAAATAGTTGAGCTTCCTATAGCAGAAATAACAGCATCTAGACACTTCCTATAGCCTGCAATGCGTGTATGGATGAAGGTATTTTGGACCATTCCTCTTTGCAAAACATCTCCAGTTCAGTTAGGTTTGGTGGTTGCCAAGCATGAACAGCCCGCTTCAAATCACCCAAAATATTTTAAATGATATTCAGGTCTGGGGACTGGGATGGCCATTTCAGAACATTGTATTTGTTCCTCTGCATGAATGCCAGAATAGATTTTAAGCAGTGTTTTGGGTCGTTGTCTTGTTGAAATATCCAGCCCCGGCATAATTTCAACTTTGTGACAGTTTCCGCTTCATTATTCTCAAGTATCTGCTGATACTGATTGGAATCCATGCAACCCTCAACTTTAACAACATACCCAGTCCAGCACTGTCCACACAGCCCTACAGCATGATGCAACCACCAAATTTGATTGCGGGTAACAAGTGTTTTGTCTTGGAATGTTGTGTTCTTTTGCCACCATGCATAACGCCCCATGTTATGACCAAATAACAAAATAATCTTTGTTTCATCAGTCCACAGCACCTTCTCTCAAAATGAAGCTGGCTTGTCCAAATGTGCGTTTGCATACCTCAACCGTATCTGTGGCGTTTGTGCAGAAAAGGCTTCTTCCTCATCACTCTCCCATACAGATCCATGTGCAAAGTGTGCTGAATTGTTGGACGATGCAGAGTGACACCATCTGCAGCAAGATGATGTTGTAGGTCTGTGTCTGTGGTCTTCTATTTCCTCACTATGTTCCTCACAGTGGACACTGACAGCTTAAATCTCTGCGATAGCTTTTTGGAGCCTCCCCCTGTTTTCAGGTCATTTGAGAGTTTTTTTTTTTTAGGCCCCCATGTTGCTACTGTTAAGATGAGAATCGAAGAGAACAACAACTTGCAATTGGCCACCTGAAATACTTTTTCTCATGATTGGAGGCACCTGTCTATGAAGTTCAAGGCTTAAATGTACAATATGTAATTTTTGGCCACTAGGGTTCTCTCAATCAAAACAATAGCAAAATATGTTCTTGGATCATAGATTGTATAATTAAGACTTGGATGATGTCGGGAAGTAGTGTGGGATCATGGGTTTTGTTATCGTCGTCAATGACAACCTTCCAATCTAGCGTCTCCGGCAGAAACAATGTTCACTGACAATATTATAACTTTATTCACGTTATGTTTGGCGGTTCCTGGAACTTAGAGCAAATAGAGCAATCAAAGGTTATATGACGCCATTGACGGAAGATGAAATGAAACGTCCCGTGTCTTCAAATTATATTATAAATTTCTCTGGGTTTGAAAGTTGGTGGAAACATTTAGGATAATGTAAGTACACAACTAACAAATATATAATATAGGTATAGTGATGTTTCCTTTTATAATCTAAAATAGCCTACATCTTTTGTTATTGTTTTGGATAACTACATATTGTACCTTTAATGAGCTCACCAAACCAATTGTGTGTTCCAATTAATCATTGCTAGGTAGTTACAGGTATTCAAATCAACAAAATTACAAGGGTGCTCAAATCTATGCACCTGTCTAATTTAGTTTTGATGTTTATTGCACATTTTCTGTTAATCCAATGAACCTCATTTCACTACCGAAATATTACTGTGTCCTTCAGTTATTTGATAGAACAAAATGAAATTACTGATCCAAACTTCCAAATATTTATAAATGACAATCATGGAAATTGTCATGGGGTGCCTAAACGTTTGCATACGACTGTATATGCAATGCATTCTAGGCTTTGGTTTTCCCACATCAGATTTGAAACTTTTACAGGCACAATATTGAAGGTTCATGTTAGGAATGCTCTGTCAAAATTAAGTTATTTTTGTTATGGTGAATTTACAGCACCGGAAAATAAGTGACACTTGCAAATGTTTTTAAATCAACCCCATTGAAAACCTTTGGAATGTGATCAAAAGGAAGAATGGTATGAGAAGCCGCCTAGGCCAAAATTGAATACTTCACTTGCACATACATATATACTGGTACTATACACTTGCACATACATATATACTTCACTTGCACATACATATATACTTGTACAAAGCACTTGCACATACATATATACTTGTACAAAGCACTTGCACATACATATATACTGGTACTAAACACTTGCACATACATATATACTGGTTCTAAACACTTGCACATACATATATACTGGTACTAAACACTTGCACATACATATATACTTCACTTGCACTTACATATATACTGGTACTATACACTTGCACATACATATATACTTCACTTGCACATACATATATACTTGTACAAAGCACTTGCACATACATATACTTCACTTGTATATACATAAACTATATAAGATCTAAAACTGTAATGTTTTGTGAAGAAGCAACAACAAGTGGGACACAATCATGAGGTGGAACGAAATTTATTGGATATTTAAAACTTTTTTAACAAATAAAAAACTGACAAATTGAGCGAGCAAAATTATTCGGCCCCTTTACTTTCAGTACAGCAAACTCTCTTCAGAAGTTCAGTGAGGATCTCTGAATGATCCAATCTTGACCTAAATGACTGATGATGATAAATAGAATCCACCTGTGTGTAATCAAGTCTCCGTATAAATGCACCTGCTCTGTGATAGTCTCAGAGGTCCGTTGAAAGCACAGAGAGCATCATGAAGAACAAGGAACACACCAGGCAGGTCCGAGATACTGTTGTGGAGAAGTTCAAAGACGGATATCTTCACAAAGGCGGCTTCTCATAGCCTACAGCTACTGGGCAGGGATGACGTTTAGGGCTGTTTTAGCCTTTTCCAGAATAAAATCATATCTCAGTGTAGCTTACTCAGTGTAAATTCGGCTTAATTAGTACAGTTTGGAGAGTAGGTGTTTCTCAATTTAAAGGAAGGATCCTCGGAAGCCAGAATTTAATGTTTGGCACTTTTTCTCCCTTTACAGCCGATGTCCACAGGGTTTGAGATAGTGAATATGGTGCCATTGTGATTCAAACCAGACCAGAGGGGTAGAATGAGGTAACGCTTGTGTCCCAAATGGGACCCTATTCCCCATAGGCCTAAGACAAAATAGGATACTACATAGAGAATGTCTTGTTGTTAAGCTTCTGCTACAGGACAGGTGGGTGGATGAGAAAACACTCCTCATGCCAGCTGGCACTCGTGTATCTTTTATTTTCGGGAACCTATACAATTACAGATCGCCCCGAGAAAGGAGACCTATTTGCATTACAGTCGAGGTTTCTCCATCCCTGTCGATATGCCTGACCTGAAACCCCCCCCGGGCCTCTGACTGGTATGTGCCAACCAAGCTCCACGTGTTTCCCCTGTGTGGTTGTCTGTCAGTAGACGAAAAGAGTAGAAGGCTTGACTGTCTAAATGCAAGGAGGCGGCGGGAGAGGAGCTGCAGTACACAGGTGCGGCATCTTGGCATTTGTTTATCTCATTCGAAAGCATTCTACAGGTAGATATTATAACATGATAGTACATGCCATACAGCAGACGTTTCCAAACAATTCCACTTACACTTTGGCTTTAGTGTCATGTTGCATTCTACCTGCTGCACTAGAAGCCAACAAAAGCATACTTTTATTTGAATTGTTTTTATAAAAAAATAGAATAAAACAGCCAACTTGACTGCTAATGCTAGCGGGAGAGCAGCAGTCTGGATTCCAAGGAAGACTTACCTTTTTCTCTTCAGTCTCCCGAGTCCTGATGTAACCTTTCGTAGTTCATCCATCAACGAGGACAGGTTAAACTTACTCGATGGCGAAAATTTTTACTGTAACTAGTGCTTCATTGTAATGTACTGCATTGTTATACAATTATTATTAACAGACGTCGATAAACTCATATTGTACCCTATAAATACCCATTAATTTCACATTCAGCTCCCACACTAATAGCCTTTTTGAGTCACGGGGGAACTTCTTTTGCTTTTTCCCGGTCTTTCATTGTAGCCAAACGCAGCCAAATGATTTGTCATTTTTTTATAATTTATTACATTTTTCTACTATTCCCTGCACTATGCCAATGGGAATCAAATGAATGTTGGTACCCAACAAGGAGTTCACGAAACATGTGACCATCTAGGAACCAATCATATAATGGGATAGCTCAGAACATTAGATTCCCTAGTTAGCCAAACTCTCTCTATATACAGCTCTGGTTTCACTGTTGGCCGCTAAGCCCATGGTTGCTTCAAAATCCATGTGAAAGGCTAGCCCCCTTGATTTAATCTCTGCACCCGTGGAAGACCAATTGCGTCACAACAAGGCGACAATGGCTACGTGAGTTTGGAATTTCAATCATTTGAAAATAAATTTTCAAAATTTCTGCGGCCTTCGCATTGGGACACAGTAGCTGTTTCTCAAAGTCAAAGATCCTTCCAAGTCAGGTCCTTCAGAGGCGAGAATCCTTCTAGCATTCGGAGAACAGGTAAATGGAACAGAAATGGAACATATGTAGTGGAAAATTATCGTTATATGCTGTAGAAATATCCGTTCTCCAAGTTAAAAGAATAAATCCATACAGCAGTTCTTATGATCCAAAAATACTTTATTGAGCGAACATAAAGTCGAGCATCTTCTGCAGGAGAATACCCCCTCATCAAGGTCAAACATCCCTTTTATATGAATTCTTATCACTTGTGCCCACCCCTATGATAATTACTGGGGCGGCCCTGATCAACCTCGTGACCTTTTCAACCATTAACTTTCACTGTTTTAAACCATAATGTAGTTGGTTATGTAAATTATTGTTAATGTGTGTACATCTGTGTACACGTGTTCTCGGATGTCCTTAGCAGAAACCTCCCATGATGTACTTGGTGGCACAGAACCCAGAACTCCCTAAACCATGAGACCTTCAGGCCTGTTTATTCCCAACAGTTCTACTTGTGGCCTTCAGGCCTCCTGCTTGAGGGTATTTCAATGCACCATTGTCACTTGATACTATTGCATTACTGGGTGTTCTTATAGTACATTAATAATTATACTGTCTACATAAACAGTGAGGCCTTCAGACCTCCTTTAGTTCTAACAGACTCATAGTATTTCAATACATGTCTTTTCAGCTCATATGTTTCCAATATAGGTATGTTCATAATACTTAAAAGTTGTGCTGATTACACTGTTATTTATAATGCATTGATTAACATATTGCTTAATTAAACATATGATTAAGATATTGATTACATAATTCATATATTGCTAAATACCTATATTTCACTTACAAAGTGACACACAAGGTGCAGGTATAAGGCATCCTATTGGTCCAAACATATTTAATGGAACGTATACTGCATCATATATAAAAATTCCACCACACAGGCTAGCAAGTGCACGTCATTCCGTCATTACGTCAAAGAAAAGGTCCGCCTTTGGCGCTGCAATTCAACAGTAGACAGTGGCAATCTGTACTGGCATTTAAACGTTAAACTTTACTTATATGTACTACCATTTTAACAAATGTACAGTAACGTTAAACACTAAATATACTCATATTTGAAAGCATAGTGCCTCGTAATCGCTCCGACTCCACTAACGTCCGCCATAAATGTTTTTTTAACATGCCGGCAAAGCCGAGCTCATAGGATTGTGGATGATTTGGAAGCACGAAGGATACACGTATGCATTCTTTACTGTCTACGGGATACACGTATGCATTCTTTACTGTCTACGGGAAACACGTATGCATCTTTACTGTCTACAGGAAACATGTATGCATTCTTTACTGTCTACAGGATACACGTATGCATTCTTTACTGTCTACGGGAAACACGTATGCATTCTTTACTGTCTACGGGAAACACGTATGCATTCTTTACTGTCTACGGGAAACACGTATGCATTCTTTACTGTCTACGGGATACACGTATGCATTCTTTACTGTCTACGGGAAACACGTATGCATTCTTTACTGCCTATGGGAAATTCTCAGAATGAAGGACTCAGTCCTTGGTTGAAATTCTAAGGATCCTTGACATTGGAACAGTCCTTCGACAGACTTCGATGACGTAGCATCCTCAAAATTCCGGCTTCGGAGGATCCTTCCTTGACTTTGAGAAACAGCTAGTTATTGTTCTATATTTAGGAAATGTGACACAGGTGCACCATGAATCAGCATTGCAACAACGCCCCCTTGAAGACCAGCTGGGCAAGCACTGCAAAGGCAATGTGCTGTTGAATGTAACTCTGGAGACACACCAGGCACTGCAAAAAATCACTGTATGGCACGGTCACACAGACACACCTGTACACTGCAATCAACATCGTAATCAATCTTCTGCATCTTCAACGAAATACAACATTGCATACCACTGTCCTCCTCCAGCAAGGCAACTGGCAGGAGCTTTTTAAGTTTAGTATTCATTGACAATAGTTTGTGTGACAATCTATCTACTGAGCTGTCAAAGCTTTTCTTGCAATCCCATAAACCCATAGGTGTTTTCAAGGGCCCTCTCTCCGCTTGGGCCCTAATAATCAGTATTGGTTTTACCCTCAGTCCAACGCACTTGCAAACCACTGACTAAAATGCATGTTCCCTCTGCTTTATAAAAACATCAATCATGTCTTTGTTTGAGGGAGAGTTGAGGGAGAGGTTGTGGTCGTTGGAATATTATGCCAGTTTCCTTTCTTCCCCGAACTGTGGTGCCGTCAGTGAACTTAATTTTTAAGTTGCCTTTATTCAGAGCCACAGGGTTGTGGGTGAACAGGAAGTAAAGTAGAGGGTTAAGGATATAGCCCTGAGGGGCCCCAGTGTTAAGAGTTAATAAACAAGAGTCTGGGGAAAAACCCCTGGCCAAAAGTGTTATGAAGTTCACTAGTAATGTCTTGACATTGGCATTTTGGTTGGAAATTTACCACAGGTAATGATGTTGATATTTTAGCAACAGGAGTTGTTAATAGCAGCTGTTCTTACTCAACCCAGGTTTCAGTGAAAAACAAAAGCACATTAATTCCTCTCTCCTCTGTTCCTCTGTTTATCCAGAGCGACTTGACGTTTGTACAGGGACATTCTCTGGAGCAGTGCCTTGCTCAAGGACACAATGAAATTTGGCCCACTCAGGAATAAATCTGGTACCCTGCCAAGTACAAGTCTGACTCTGCGACCACTGAAACCTATGCCTCTAACTTCCACATTCTATTTGAGATGGACTCTAAGATCTTGGTATCTCAGGCTCTGCAAACTCTTGGATTACATTCCACCAGGCAGGCTGCTCCTTCGCATGACCCTGATCCTGGCCTACGGAGCAGCCAGAGCAGCATCAATGTTCCTTGTCTTGGAACATCAATGGTGAAACCTGCTTCCACTGTGGGCTAGAACAGCAGGGTCTCTGTCTATCTTTAGGAATCACCTATTGTCTGTTGTTTTCCATTACTGACTTTGAACAATTACCGATTCAGTGATTAGATGCACTCACTACTAAGATGTGGTTGTTTCACCTAGCTCTTTTAAATGTAAGCACTCGCTGTCAGTCGCTCTGGATAACAGAATCTGCTAAATGACAAATGTAAATGTAAAATGACACATCTTTTAGAATGCATTATTGGATATTTTTTAATGACCTTTGTTTGTCTTTCGGAAAACACTGGTAACAAATCCTTTTGTTTCGGTTAGTTTGATAGAAAAATTATGTTGTTAGTTCGCAACGTGTTTTATTGAAAATATTTTGGTTTGTTTATAGGGAATGTAACAGTTGTGATATAACATCGGTGTTGCAGCATAAAACCGTACTTTTGATAAGAGCCCTATGGGGACTATGTTACCACTTAGAAAATAGGTTACCACTTAGGGAATAGGTTACCACTTAGGGAATAGGTTACCACTTAGGGAATAGGTATCCACTTAGGGAATAGGTATCCACTTAGGGAATATGTTACCACTTAGGCAATAGTTTACCACTTAGGAAATAGGTTACCACTTATCGAATAGATGAACACTTAGGGAATAGTTGACCACTTAGGGAATAGGTTACCATTTAGGGAATAGGTTACCGCTTAGGGAAAAGTTTACCACTTAGGGAATAGCTTACCACTTAGGGAATAGGTGACCACTTAGGGAATAGGTGACCACTTAGGGAATAGGTGACCACTTAGGGAATAGGTGACCACTTAGGGAATAGGTGACCACTTAGGGAATAGGTGACCACTTAGGGAATAGGTATCCACTTAGGTCGAGTTACCGGTTGTGCTTACTTACTTACTTACTTACTTACTTACTTACTTACTTACTTACTTACTTACTTACTAACTTACTTACTAACTTACTTACTTACTTACTAACTTACTTACTTACTTACTTACTTACTTACTTACTTACTTACTTACTTACTTACTTACTTACTTACTTACTTACTTACTTACTTACTTACTTACTTACTTACTTACTTACTTATTTACTTACTTACTTACTTACTTACTTACTTACTTACTTACTTACTTACTTACTTACTTACTTACTTACTTACTTACTTACTTACTTACTTACTTACTTACTTACTTACTTACTTATAGCCTACTAGCTGAATGTTGATGCCTCACAGAAATTAATACCAAGTCACATGCGTCACTGCTGAGTCTGTCAGCATATAATATAAATCATACTGATATAAATCACATGCATGTCACTTGATACCACCTACTGCAAAAAAGTGTAGGCCTAATGACTCTCATCTGAGTACACCAGATAAGTGGAACTCGACTGTTGACTCTTGTTTGTTGTTGAGTGACTATTAAGACTACCGTATATACTCGTGTATAACGAGCCATAGTTTAGTATACAGTGCAGTGACTTTTCAGACTACCGTATATACTTGTGTATAACGAGTAGGGAATAGGTTACCACTTAGGGAATAGGTTACCACTTGGCTCTCAGATGATTCCCTGCACCCTGCAGATGACATGAGTCTAACTGTGTCTGTCCTCCCCTAACAAATAAAGCATCAAGTGTGCCCTCATTAAAATGTTTTAATGACTGTTTAATGAATGTAGTCCAATGACACAATGGCCATCAAACTGGTCCTAGTAAGAAGTTGAATGTAGCGGCTCTTGGCACCGGATGATAGATGGAGAAAGGGACATGGGGTCACGATGACCTGTGGTCTCCCTCTTACCTCACCATATTCCCTCACCCTTTTAACCTCACCCTCTTATCTCACTACAAACCTCATCCTCATACTTCACCTCTAATCTCACTCTTACCTCACACCTCTACCTCACCATTACATCATATATTAGCTTATCTCTAACCTCACACTTTTACCTCACCTTTTACATCACACAAATACTTCACCTCTAACTTCACCCTCATATCTCATCTATAATGTCACCATCTTACCTCACACCTGTACCATCACCATCTTACATCACCTATATCCTCACTCCGTTTTTAACACTCCCTCTTACTTTATTCTTATATCTAACCATATTAACCTCACCCTCATAGCTCAGTAATCTCACCTTTTACCTCAGCTTCCTAAAATATTTCTTACTTTATCATTCCACCTCACTGTCTGACATCACCTCCTGAATCACTTTCTGAAAACCGCTGATCCTATGTCTTGACTGGCAAGATCTGAGTAGGAAATTATTGTGAAATACAAAATAGGTGTAAAATTTCTTATTATAATCTTAGTTTTGTAACAGCAACACCTCAATGGGCACGGGATGTTATAATACGTCTATACAATGTCTTTACAACCAGAAAGACGTATCTCAATGATTTCTCAATGTCCTGTGCCCAGTGGGACTTGGTATTTTTAAACCACTTTTTCAACTTGCTGTGTTCTTGTAACAATGTTGGCGGTGATGAGGAAGGGAGACCAAAGCACGGAGAAATGTTCAATATTTATTTGGGAACACTTGCAGAAAACAATAAACCTAGGATGACTTTGACCATAACCTAGAATAGGGTGATTTTGAATCACAAAACAAATAATGTGGGACTAGGAAGTACAAGGCGAATATACACTCACTGTGTGCTTTTTGTGGCACCACATAGATGAGATTATGATGCTTACTTAGATTTAACCTTCACAGGATGATAGTAACACAGCTCATTAGCATAGACTGTCATACACTTCATATACATAGGTTAACTCAGAAACGAACCTCATAGTATATAACGCTATACCAGGCAGAGTGAGTGAAACCAACACACTTGTACTTTACCCCAGATGCATCCAACAATCACAGAGTTATGAATCTTCAATGCCACGTGCCGGTCCTCTGGAGTACAGAGTCTATATAGCACCCTGATTGCTAATTACCAGCCTTTTCATTCCTTACCTACTTCACGTTTCCTGCATAATGGAGAACACCTGGTTTATCACTACTATATGGACTCATGCCCAGAAGATCAGTGTGCCAAACCCATACACAGCTTCAAGTATAATAAATCATAATTGTCCATCAACACAACATGAGTCTATTTAACAAAACATTTTTCAATGTAAGTTCATTTAAGGCAAACATAAACCATTTCTGCCACAGCATGGCTACAGACCTTGTCATGACGTAACTGTTCTATAAAGACACAAATCTGTTATTAACTTTAGGACACACCAAGATCACCAAAGATCCCTCAGACCCTTGGGAAAAATAATAAATTTATCTCTGTAAGTGGCACGCGAGTAGAGGTCATCTCTGTATGGGTGGCTGAGTAGAGGTCATCTCTGTATCGGAGGCTGAGTAGAGGTCATCTCTGTATCCGTGGCTGAGTAGAGGTCATCTCTGTATCCGTGGCTGAGTAGAGGTCATCTCTGTATCGGTGGCTGAGTAGAGGTCATCTCTGTATCGGTGGCTGAGTAGAGGTCATCTCTGTATCGGGGGCTGAGTAGAGGTCATCTCTGTATCGG